>JZKD02S2248360.1:395122-407078 GCA_000966675.3 Picea glauca
TGAGAAGATGATAAGTGTAACTTTCTTCATGAAAATGATCTTAATGAAGAGTTAGATCTTCCATCACCATGTCATTATCATGTCATCATCTCGATAACCAAAAATGTGGATAACAATGATGAAATTGAAATGAACTACATGATTAACCTAATGCTTATGAAAAATCAACAACCACAACCTAAATTATAGGCATTTTCAATGCCTAGCAGTAATGCTTCAAATTCGGTGACGTTGTTTGTGAAAGAAAAATCTAACCTATAAGAAAAGTTATGAATTCTACCTACAGGTGAGTACAAGATAATTCCAGCTCCATTACCTTCATTGGAGCATGAACCATCAAAGTGCATATGCCACATCCCATCCTCTAGGTCATTTTTTTCCAAGGTAGTGTTATCCTCATCGGAAAATATGGAGTACACTCCTAGGTCCTCCTCGACATAATTTACATTAGGTTGTGGGATGCTTTATATATACAGTGAAATTCTTCCCTCCCTTAGGAATATGATGTTATTCCCATTCTGAGGAATGGACAAGTGTGTCCCATCAAGTGAGAGATATCCACCTGTCAAAGCTTTCCGATCTCTTCCTAAGATGATTGAATAATTACTCATTGGCATGTCAATTACCTAAATATTAAGGGTTGTCCTTATTTCAGAATGCATGCACAGAACCAAAGTAACGTATTTGATTTCACCTATGGTCGATTGTTGTAAAATATTATAAGAGAGCATGTTTGGGCCCAAACCATCGTCAATTAGACAACAATGGGCCATTTTTTTCATAATATTTACAAAAATGAAAAATGGGGGAATTTTTTATAGAGTTTCTAAAGTTATTTACACCTAATTTATTTACACTAGAATCCTCTTATTTTACCTCTTCAGAGAGATTGGATATGGTGGAAGTTTTTCCTTCCATGAAATGTTTTAGATGTTTTTGTTGCTCAGGTGCCCCAACCATGTCCAGAAGAGTACCATCGGCCTTGATATTATCCAATTGGTTGAGAATGTTGTGTTTGGAGGAGGGAATAGGGGAGGGAGTTCCTTGACTATCAAGAATCTTGGTATCTTATTCAATATCATCTTTCAAAGTTGAGCTTGGGCTAGATGAAGTATGAGGGGGGTCATATTTTCCTTTTGAAGCATAGCATTTATTCCTAGTGTTTATGATCATGACATCCTCTAGTTCTGTGAAATCTAGAACAACAATGGTAGTTTCAGGCCTTTTACCAAATATTTTATCTCTGGCACTCTTATTTACCTCACAAGTACTTTCCTTGTGATGTTCCTCACAAACGTTACACCAAATGCGATGCATGATGGATTTGGGCTGAAATTTGTTTTCATTGGGATTCCTAAAAGATGGTGAAGAAGAAGATGAGGCCCCAGGAGTAAGTGAAGGGAAATTTCCCTTTCACTCATACGCTATCATTTGGTTATTCATATCGTGCACAAGATGTAAGAGAGCATACATGTTTGTTTGTTTAATTGTGTCTCCCTTGGGAAGACCTGTTATTTCTAGTTGTTCTCCATACTCTAGACAAGTATGTAGAGCGGAACCAAGATTTTCAATAGAATTTTCTTCAAGCATATGACGATAAGGGGAAGGTAGAGCATTATAGTAATGCATAAAAGAGGCTTGGTTATGAGGGAGAATATTTTGGTAATCTAGTCATATAACTTGGTGAAATGTAAGTTGAAAGACTTGATAGTCTCACTATCTTTGTACGCAATGTTATTGTATTATCGTAATTGTTCAGTTGGGCTTTTAGACTGCCCATAAGTATATTTGAACCAGTAAACTAACTCTTCCCAAGTGGAAATAATCTTGAGAGGGAGATCAAAGAAACATGTCGTTGCTTTCCCTTCAAGGGAGTTAACAAATAAGCACATACAAGTATCATTGTCATTAACTCCTTTATTGTGACAGGAATTGGAGAATTCCACCAAGTGTTCATTTTTAGTGACTATTATTCCATAAAAACCTAGGGAGATTCTCTTTGAATTTTGGAAGTGGACGATTAGTAGGTGCTAGGTTCATAGGAGAGGATACATGCCACGAAGTAGTAGTAGCATCTTCTTCAAATTGAAAAAGTCCATACTTATTTATGTACTTGGTGGGGTTGGTAGTAGATTGGATAGGGACTTGATGGTTATACAAGCTACCAATCACTTATTAGATTGAAGGTGTAGATAAAGAATCACCTCCAGTGCCACCAGAGCCACCCACATATGCCATTTTGTGAATTATGGGTAAGGGAGAGAAAGAGGAACTAGCTGAATCAGACAAATTTCTCCTTAGAGTACCTTGTTGGGTTGAAAAAACAACATGTATTCTTCCTATTTCAGTGATAGGGGTGATTTCAGGAGATAAACCTCTTCTTCTTCTAGAGATGTGAGGGTTTAAGGACACAAAAAGAAGATAAAAACTTTTAGGAAAAAGAAAGCTATAGTTGATTCCTAGGTTTCCTTTTCCTGGCCTCACAACATTCTTGAACACTTATGTCTTGTTCAATTACTTCCCACAAGCATTCAAGCTTAGCCTGGGTGTTAGCAGCTTCTAAGATGGTATTGAATAAAGTTAAATAAATATTGGTTTGGTCCTTAAACCCGGGCTCAATATTGGGTTGCCTTGTAAAAGGTATTGTCATGATGAAAAGAAAATAGTCAAAGAATCAAAAGCAGAAATATAAAAATATTCAATGATAATCATGAATACAATCAACTAGAGAGATATGGAAGATCTTCCCAGTATGGTCTCCAAATAAATGTTGAGGAAAAAATATGAATGATCTTACTCAATCATTTTTGAATCTTGCCTAGCCAGGACAAGATAGTCGGGAATATCACCCTATGTTTTATAGAATCAAAAATATTTTCCCAATCCACAAGTATTAATTACAAGGGTTTAGGATGATTTATTAATGAAAAGAATGTTGCAAAATAACATATTTTTTATATATAAGTTTCTGAAAAATATACAGATTATAGAAAGTAAATATGGAGATCAAAAAGAAAAAGTAACCAAGTCACAAATGCACACAAATGAGACATAATAGCAATCTTCTTTATTTCATTCTGAGATATCAAAAAAAAAAAATTTCTTTACAAAACCCCTGTGAGGGCATGGACCAAAGTCTAATCTAGAGATCCCCGATGAACATCATACAAAAGGACTATGACAAGAAGTAAAAACTGAAATTTATAATCTGGATCATCTTGCCACAGACTGCTGCCAATTTGACTTCGCAAAATATTCTTTATCAACGATAAAACTCAATCCATAAACAAACAAGAATACACAAACTATCAAGGATGGATCAACACCTCTAAAACAAGCATCTAAATTATTTGGTTCAGTTTTGAATCTTACTGTCTACAATAGTACCCTGCTGTCAAAAAGAGAATTGGGCTTTGAATAAACTCAAGAATGAATGAAAATTGAACTATCTCATGAAATCAAAAGAGCAAGCCTTAGTATTGCTTTCACCTTCTATTATCCTCTTGTTTCTTCTTCTCATTTAGCTTTTACGCCTTCCAAATAAGTTGAGGTAGTTCAACTACTTTGTTTAGTTAAGTTAGTTTGACTTAACTAATTTAGTTTAGGAATAATAATAATAATAATAATATTTAAGGGTCTTTAATTAATAATAACTAGGTAGGTGGGACCCCTTGTGACTCCCTTCTTTTATTCTTTTCAAATTATAAAATAAAACACAAATGGATAATCATTCAACACATGCCACCCTTGTAACTCCCTTAGATACCTTCAAAATTGAATCTTTAAATATTAGAAATAATTTAAACCATATCCAAAAATATATAAATATTCACATAATCCATATTATCCAAAAAATAGCTTGTTGTCTAAACTTTTTGCAGACCACTGTCTTCATCAACTCAATCATAAAAGCACATAAATTAAAATCCATACTTGCAACTCTGAGAGGCAATCTTTCTTTTATCACTGTTGTCCCCTTTTGATTTTCCGGAAGTAGCCTGAGGTTTATTTGAACCTTGAGGTTGTATTTTGATAATTACATGAGAACAATCATCCTTCAGATACATGCGTGAGGACATGGATTTTGAAGAGTCATTTGAAGGAGAGGAAGGTGAGGAATAAGATTTGTCTTTATCTTGCACATGGGGGACATCAATTTTAATCCTTTTACTATCATGTGAGGATTGAACAGGTGAATGCACAGGGGCAATATAAACATTAGGATTTACAGGTGGTGGAGGAGGTAATGACAAATTGGGCCAACCACGATGATGAGAGACAGTTGTATTGACAATCTCTTTACATCCATCATTTGCAAGGAATTCTGGTTGCATGGACACATGAGGAGGCACAGGAATACCAGGGATGTTCTGAGGCTGGAAGGGAGGTCTCTCTGGTCGAGGTTGTACTATTACTTGCCCAATATAGTTAAAGAACCTAACTTGGAATATTTGGTTCAACTCCTGGGAATCGACATCAAAATGAATGGAGAATCTAGGCCTTCTTGACCCTCTATTCTAGTTTCCTCTTCCTCTATTATTTATGCAATGGTTGCTCCTATTAAAGAAACTCATCTCATAGTAGCAATTTGTAAGTAACTAAGCCCTTAATAAACCATACATGACATTCTGCTTGCATGAATCAATAATTGGCTCAGAAATTGACACAAGATATATCCAAATCCATCCATAAAAAAACTATTTAATAATTTCCAAGTGAGCAGGGGGTGACAAGGTTCATGGGACATATGGAGGGAGTGTAATGAGCGAAAGGTGGTATAATGAGAGGGGATAATTATGATAATACTGCTCAACAATCAATCAAATAATTTGACTATGTAAAATATACCAAAATATCAGTTTCCAACCATTGTTGTGTCATATCTTTTGTCGTTGTTACACAAACCCTTTTAATTTATTTTATAGAACAGGGATGTCATAATGATATTGGGATTATGAGGGGGATATAATGAGAGAAAAGTGGTAGCATGAAAAGGACATAATATGGATATTGTTCATATAAAAATAAATCAAATCAAACAATCAAACATATCTATGTTCATACCTCCACACTTTAATTAGTATCACTTTTCAAAACCACTATCTAAATTGTTACTTCCTTTACAAATTGCTTGTTGGTTTCCAAAAAAACAACAATTCATATGCCCAAAAATACTCAATTACAGTAGTAGCCTTGGCATCTATATAATATTTGTATAGTAGTCCTATCAACAGTATTGCAATCGATATGGTGAACATAATAATCCTTTGAGCCACGACCATATATAACTCCAATGCTAATTCTCCTTTTCTTTTAAAACTAATAGAAAATGCACAGTGATTCCAACCATTTATATCCAATATTTATTTTTAAAATCAAATAAGAATATGCATAGTATTAACCACCATTTTTCCATTATTCAAACATTGTTCAACATAATCAACTGGGAAAAAAATCTTAATCAAACCCCAATCATTTCACACACAGGTCTCATTCACATATAATCAGCATAAGAATTGATTCGAATAGAATTCAAAAAATAGCATGAAATTCTGAGTCCACGCTTCATATAAAACAACATGTACAAACCTCTTCAAAATTGCTAAACAAAGGAAAGAACCAAATCATGCTCAATCGACCAAGCACACACAGTGCTTAATTACCCTTGACTGGATTGAAACAATATCAAGATCATATTTAGTTTTTAACACAACAAATGGGAGTAATAATAGATGGCTCAATCAAAGGAATAAGTCCTCAAAAAACAAAGACATCCTGTGCCCTTCAAAATTTACCACACATATAACATGTAAAAATAGTCTTGAGAGTGAGGGTTACCAAAATGACAGTCAACCACCTCCACAGGGAACGAAAATAGGTGAAATCTTAAACAACACAGTAATGTGAGTGTCCAAGCACAACCCATGCCCAACCAAAAGAATATATGATGCTTCCATTTAACTTATGGGTGATGCTAAACCCAACTGTGCCATTTTCCAAGCAACATTGTCAATCGAGAGAAATTATATGATAGATAATAGCTTGGGGTCTTGCCAAGCCAAGGAAAAAAACTTTAAAGCTTCAACAATTCACATTGCAACCCAGAGTATCGAAAAATATCAACCAGGGAGACAAAAATGGAGTGGAAAATATTAAACACAGAGACTAGTTGTAACACCCATGCGCAAATCTCAAAGCTTGTCAAACATAATAATTAACTTCCACAAAGAACCAGACCCAAAAACTAATCCGATCGAACATGCTTCAGTTTCATTTCATTAATAAACTCATACAAATAGTATCCATAGCAAGGAGAGCATAACCATTCCCTTTAAAATAAAAAAAAACAATCCAGAATAATCACCAGAAGAATCCATGGACACAATACCAATTACACAACTCAAACATCCAATAATATCTTAAGAAACACACAGACCGTGAGAAATCCTGAGCCAAAAATTGATTCGAAGGGAAGAAAATCCATCATGGATGGAGGAGTGAGGAACCATACCTTGAAAATATTGCACGAGGAAGAGAGTTAGATTGTATGCCTCCTTCCCAACCAAAAAACGTGGAGCATCAAAAACCACCAAAGCCAAAAAACCAAAATGCAAGTATGACTAGGGTGACGTGCCTCGAGGGTTGTTTGAGTGAGGTGCAGTAAATGCACGTCTCTTATCCCTCCAACCTCATTCAATTCAACGTATGATCCAACCAATTCACCATAACACTAAGCATTAAATCAATCACATAACCATTGACATATCCCAATTTCATAGTGTGCCACCTTTGGTAATGTCGAACCTTTTAAAAATAACAAGGTGCTATAACATTAACCCATGTGAATTCAACATATAACATCCAATGAGGTGCATAAATATAGAAGGAAGGGTTTGTACACCCTTATTTGTCACAATAATACCATATTAGAGTTTGCATATAGTCCTTTAATTTAAAAGAGCCCCAATATTTTCCCTTTTAATAAGATCATATTAAACCAATTGATTCCATATTAAATCACAATATCAAAACAAAATTGATAATGATCCTTTCATCCATAGGGAAGCCTTAATATAATTTGTGAGTGGTTATCAAAACTATCAATGCTATGTATCAATCAACCAATAATCTTATGTCACCACAACATTTTAACCATTATTCAAAACGACGAATTGTAGAAGACTGTGTTGGTACCATCACAATAGAAAAAAAAATATAAGCGCAAAATATCCATCATAGTGCCACAAGTGTACAAGGGGGTCCTGCCTACTAGTTTATTATTAATATAAATAATTAATAGAGATTGGAAATCATTTGTGAGCATAGTATTCATTGTTGTGTTTTTAACTGTCAACATTGTGCACTAGTTGATCTAATGACAATTCTGCAACTACAAAAAAGTGAAAGAGAGCGACCAAAACTTAGGTTGCAACTCATATTGAAATTGACTCTAGCTCGGAAATAGATCACTCTTCTCCACCACGGGACACCCTTGTTGAAGAAGAGGTTACCCTTCCCTCCGTCCAATCCAAAATCCAGTCTAGTCCTAAAAAACACTGGTGAACGATGTCCCAAAAGAAAACAAAGGTGGTTTTCCCCACTCAAAGCCGACAAGTAGCAAAGTTGATGAAGGAAATTTGTGCGTAGTTGGCTAGACAATAGTTCTTTCAAAACAACATGATGTAACAGGTGGATATTCTGGACTAGCAATTGGCTTTGCCCTCCATACCAGAATAACAACCCCCAACAAAGCAAGACATCGATGCTCCTAGAACTAGTCAACGCAAAGTGCTAAGTGTCGACCCCCTCACTTTCATCCCCTCATCCTTGGCCATAATAGAACTTAACCTATCACAAGTCCCTACTTCTGAAATCCAAAGCTTTATCTCTACTATGATGCACGAAATGGAGGAATTCCACCAAGATATTGCCCACAAACAAGCCCAACTATGCATTCAATTTGATCAAGAATTATGTAGTCATACCACTACAAGATCCTGATTACAACAAGAATCCCACCCGTATTAGGAAATTGAACACCCTATTGTCGACATTGTGCCTCTTCACGGGCCTATATGTGTATGTGCTACACTCTAGCACAACACATTCTTCCGCACTTCCACCTGGTGCAGTATCGTTTCTCTTCATCACGATCCTGAACCTTCATCGTGCACCCCCTTGCTCTCTTTTTTTCACCTCTCTACTTCACTTTCCTTCTTAAATCAACTCTTATTGTGTATCTCTCGACTCTCTCTCTTCTCTACTCCTCTAGTTCTATCCCAATCCTCACCTCATCTCAACAATTTATGGATCCTCTTCAACGGATCTATTTCCTCTCTCATTTTCCCTCATTCTTGCAACCCCCCCTTAACTAGGGGAGTTTACTCAACTATTATATTGGGATCCATGTGAATCAACCCTTTCTCCATGAAAAACATCTTTATCCAAAGTGGAATATCTTCTAGCATTATTTTCCTCGAACCTTTTGCAAACTTTCTTTCAGCCTCGCTCAAAGAATCAGTGTAATCTATAGAAAATTCAATAATATATCCCTCATTTACATGAGAAACCAGAATTCAATGGTATGAGTCCACTTATTGTCCAACACCTCCAATCTATTAAGCATGGCTTGATCTCAAACCATTGTTTCTAAATTCCATGTTAGAAAAACAGGATCGTGGATCAATAAAATAAAACAAATGTGGAAATAAAACACAGAAGATGCACAATACAATAGAGACAAAAATATACGTGGTTCACCCAGTGTGGGATACGTCCACCAAAGAAATTTCCAGGTCCTTCCTTTATTATTATCCATCAAATAAAGGGATACAACCTACAACACACCTGTTGTAACTTCCTCTTCTTTCTCTCACAGTCTCCTCTCTCAAAATACAATATTCACAACAATACATAGCTGCAATACATTTCCCTCATAAAAGAGAGTTTCCTTCTAGGGAAATAAGCCCTAACATAAATTATACCGTTAGATCTGCGACCTTATAATGAACGGTCCATATTTACAATGAAATTACAATATACATTTACAAGGCAATTATTCCTCCAGGGGCCCACTTGCCCCCGGACCCCGCAAAGGGGGTAACCCCCATATAAACTCCCCCACGTGGAATATTGTACATTATTATGGGGTGTAAAGTCTTCATGGGGTATAAACACGGCTGAAAACAAAGACCTCTGAAGCTGGAAGATAATCAGGCTCCACAACCAACAATATCCCACTTGGAGACTAATCTCAACAACTCCACCGTTGTTGTATCTGTTGGACTATGAACCTTCTTGGACCTGGAAAATTTCTCATATTCACCATCATGCTTGAAGACCAACTGAAACTGATCAAGAAATCAGTTTCTCCCTAGTTACTCCCTTTGTTAACATGTCTGCAGGATTTTGGCTAGTGTGTATCTTTTCCAAATTCAAATGTCCATCTTCCAAGACGGATCATATGAAATGGTACCTTAGTTGTATATGCTTAGTATTCTAATGGAAGGTTGAGTTATTTGCAAGATGAATGACACTCTCACTGTCACAGTACAACCTTCTATTCTCCTACTTCTTTCCCAATTCCTCCATAAACCTATGTAACCAAATCATTTCTTTACTAGCCTTTGTAGCAGTAACATACTTTGCCTCTATTGTTGAAAGTGAAACAACCTTTTGCAGTTTTGAAATCCAACTTACTGTTGATCCACCTATAGTAAAAACATACCCTTTGGTGCTCCTCTTGCTATCTTTATCACCTGCCATATCTAAATCAACATATCCCTGTAGAACAATTTCTGAACCTCCAAAACATAATGCATGAGTAGCAATATCTCTCAAATACCTTAGAATCCACTTTACTGCCTCCCAATGTGCTTTACCTAGATTGTTCATATACCTTCTCACAACTCCCACTGCATGTGCAATATATGGTCTTGTACAAACCATCGCATACATCAAGTTTCCAACTGTTGATGAATAAGGGACCCTAGACATGCATTCTATCTCCTCCTATGTCTTGGGACACATTTCCTTAGTTAATTTGAAATGGCTAGCCAAAGGTGTACTAACTAGTTTTTTGTTCTGCATTCTGAATCTTTCCAACACCTTGTCTATGTACTCACCCTGAGACAATGTCAATTTGTGATTTTTCATGTCTCTTGTTATTCGCATACCAAGGATTTTCTTTGCAGCACCCAAATCCTTCATTGCAAATTAATTAGCTAATTTCTTCTTGAGCACATTTATATCCTGCATATTAGACCCTGCAACGAGCATGCCATCTACATATAATAGCAAGATAATATAGCTTCGATTTTCTATCTTTTTAAAATAAACACAATGATCAGAATGACATCTACTATAACCCTGTTATGTCATAAACCAGTCAAACTTCAAATACCACTGCCTTGGAGCTTGCTTTAGGCCATACAAACTCTTCTTCAACCTGCATACAAAATTCTCCTTCCCTTTGACCTCATACCATTGTGGTTGTTGCATGTAAATCATTTCCTCCAAATCCCCATGGAGAAAATTTGTTTTTACATCTAACTATTCAAGATGCAAATCTTCTACTGCCACAAAACTCAAAATAATCCTAATTAAAGTCATTGTAACAAAAGGAGAAAATATTTCATCAAAATCTATACCTTTCTTTTGTGCAAACCCCTTTACAACAAGTCTAGCTTTGTACTTCTTTTATCCTCCATATTATTTCTTCAACTTGTAAACCCATTTATTCTGCAATGCTCTTTTTCCTGCAGGCAACTGAACCAAGTCCCAATTCTGGTTATTTACCAAGGAATCCATTTCCTCTTTCATTCCTTTCTCCCACTTATTTTTCGTGTCTACCTGCATTGCCTCTTCATAACATTCTAGTTCACCAGAATTAGTCAACAATAAATAATGCAATGAAGGAGAGTATCGTTCAAGGGGTATACTTAACATGGTATATCTTCTAACTGCACTTGCAGGAGTTTGAGGTACCTGTTGCTCATGTTGTTGTACATTTTTATTTTCTGGTTCCTTTGGAATTTCTTTTACAGTGATCTCATCAAGCACTGTGTATTCTGGTTTTTCTTTTTCCTGTTTCTTTCCATGCAACTGATCTTTTTACATGACCTTCTCATTGAATATGGCATCTCTACTCCTAATGATTTTTTTATTTTCATAATCCCATAAGCAATAACCAAAATCATTAACACCGTATCCAATAAAGGTGCACTTCTTGGATTTTTCCTCAATCTTTGTTCTATTTTCTTTATCAATATGGACAAATGCTTCACAACCAAAAGTCTTCAAAAAAGAATAGTTTACATTTTTTTCTGTCCATTACTCCTCTGGAATTCTACCATCCAAAGAGATTGAAGGTCCTATGTTTATTAAGTAAACAACAATATCTACACCATCTGCCCAGAACTGTAAGGGAAAACCATCATGCAATCTCATACTCCTTGTACGCTCCATGATTGTCATGTTCATCCTTTCTGACACACCATTTTCTTTTGGTGTTCTTGGAACTGTCTTCTCTCTACGAATCCCATGGTATGAACAGTAATCATCAAAATCCTTGCTACAATATTCACCTCCATTATCTGATCTAAGACACTTCAACTTTTTTCCTGTCTCATTCTCAACCAAATCTTTCCATTTCTTAAAAGTATCAAAACATCAGATTTTTGTCGAATGCAATAAACCCAAGTTTTTCTAGTTGCATCATCAATAAAAGTAACATAGTAATGAGAGCCACCAAGATATGATACATGAGTTTGTCCCCATACATCTGTATGCACAAGCTCTAACCTTTCACTCTTATTTTCTTTTCCAACTTTGAGAAATCCAACTCTCTTATGTTTTCCATAAACACAATGCTCACAGAAGTCCAAATCAATTTGTTTAAGATCTGGAAACAAATTTCTTTTGTGAAGTATCTACATCCCCTTCTCACTCATGTGTC
>JZKD02S2248360.1:413425-426904 GCA_000966675.3 Picea glauca
TAGGGGTGTTTACTCAGTCATTATGTTGGGCTCCATGTGCATCATCCCTTTCTCCACAAACAACATATTTATCCAAAAAGGAATCTCTTCTAGCATTAGTTTCCTCGAATCTTCTGCAAACTTTCTTTCCGCCTCACTGAAAGAATCAATGTAATCCACAGCAAATTCAATAATATATCCCTCTTTTACACGAGAAAACCAAAATTCAATGGTCTGAGTCTAGTTATTTTCCAACACCTTCAATCTATCAAGCATGTCTTGATCCCAAACCATTTTTTCTAAAGGCCATATGGTAGAATTGGTAGCATCTTTCCTTTTCATCTATTCATACAACAAACAAGGGAATTCATAAAAGAACGTCTCATGCATATCAATATAAATATATTTATCTTTCCATCTCTCCACATTCACTCTCAGACCCTAAGTTTCTCACACGACAAACTCAAGCTCCTTTGCAATTATCCAATCTTGAATTTCCTCTCGAGATGGATACCACCTCATCTCTTGCCTTCATCATTCCCTACAATACTTTTGGTCCTGAAAAAAGAACCATTTGTTGGTGTCATTTCACGCTTTCACGTGTCCTTAATGCCGAGGATTTTATACACGGGGTTTGTCCAGAGTCGACCAACAAAAACCCCAAAGCATCAACATATCAATCTTCATCCAAGGCCAAAAAATGTCTCACCCAAGACATAGTGAGGATCATAGAGACCATCTAGTCTTGTGACAAGGATTAAGGATTAAATACACAGGTATATATCCAGGACAACATTCCTGCAAACCATTAATAACACTTTACTATTATCAATATGTAAAACAATACACACACATATTCAAGTAATACATGAGTGACACACGATAAATCAAAACTGTTGCAACTTTATTATTCCTTCCATTCCATAACACACAAGTATACATTAAGAAAACTACATTAAAAAACAACACAGTTTCATGTTCGACCTGTTACCTTTGATGGTATTTGTGGAGGTCAATAAGGGATCTGTTTGAATCACACTATCAAACACCGACCCCTGAAAATAATTTAGGCTCCATCAAGAGAGAGCATCAGTTGTTTCTTGTATTTAATTTGTTCTGGTAGAACAAGATAGAGACAGTAGTCTCAGTATTTTTTCTACTGGAAAGGTGAGTATCCATGGAAATAGGTGAGAGTGGGGAGACTGGAAACTAATCTGGATGTATTGGTATACCTCAGGCTCTCTGTTGTTGGAAAGGAAAGTTGTGGGTTAATCTTGGCACACTGACAAGGATTGAATCCCCCAAAGATACATTTGGCTCCTTGAGGGTTGTCTTACTTATGTAAGTGGTTTGTTTCAAGTGTTGGGGCTCTTATCGCACAATCTATACTTTCCCAAAGCCTAAAGGCAAGTAGTCCTTGATTGACGTACCACAGAGGTAAGATACATATTTCTATTTAGGAGGAGAAGAAACTCACTCCAAGGGAGACATCCCAAGACCTAGTTACTTGATGAAGGGTAAAAAGACCAGGTAAAACTCACCCCTCTCTCTAGTTCACTCAAGGAAAGAAATCACTTAGTAAAGTTTTAAGGGGGCAAAGGAAAAGTAATGAATGGTACATGCCCTTTACCAATTAAACTGTTAAATTTAGAGTTGCTATTAATTTCTTTTCAATTTTATAGACAATAATAGCATAAGCAAGATCATTGAGAGAAACACAATCACAAGGTACACAACATTTTATCCTGGTAAACCCTCATGGGGGAGAAAAACTAGAAAAAAAATCCTTAATATAGAATGCCAATACAATGCCAAGAGAAAATACCAAACCACCAAGAATATCCAAGACTAAGCAATGTGCCTCTCTCTCCTTCTTCTTGTAACTGCAGCTACCTCCAAAACATGCACACTTGTTGAGTGAATGAGTAAGTGAGTAAGTGAGGAACCATCCTCACTTATTTATACTAGTTGGGAGGTGCTAGGGTTGTGTCTCTTCACCAAGCTGGGATGACTTCTTCAACTAGTGGTTAAAACCACTTTAATTATCCCTAGGGGCCAACTTTACAAATAACACCATATAACTATGGTTTGACCAATCCACAAAAGGGTATTTGATCTATATAAAAATAACTCAATTATAATTAGAATATTCTTTGCAGTTACAATATTTCAACACTCCCCTTTAACAAGAAGGGTATTCTACAACATCATCAAGAAAGAGAGAGGTCAACAACCTCATCAACATCTGGTACATTGATTGGAACATCTATAAATCATCGAAATTTTTTCTCATCATCAATAACATCATCTTTCATAAAATGGAGTTGGAGTAGAATCATCATCATTGTTCATAGCATGGAGCTAAAATATCATCATCATGATCATTCACAACATGGAGCTAGAATAACATCATCATCATCATTAATAGCATGGAACTGGAATAACATCATCATCATCATTCATAGCATGCAGCTAGAAAAAATTACCATCATCAGCATGAGGCTGAAACAATAACATCATCAACACACAAGGTTGATACAACAACATCATCAACACGAGGTTGAGACAATTAACATCATCATAACGAGGTTTAAACAACAACATCATCAACACGAGGTTGAGACAATAACATCATCAACACGAGGTTGAGACAAAAACATCTTCAACACAAGGTTGAGATAACAACATCATATGGAAACAGAATGAGGTAGGTGAAACAAAATTTTGTGGTACTCTGACAAACTGTCCTTACTGGACCTTCGAGATCTTCCCAGGAATCAAAATATTCCCTAGGATATAAAATTCCAACAGAGGTACCACATGGTACTCTAACAAAACATCCTTACCAGACCTTCAGGATCTACCCAGGAATCAAAATATTCCCTAGGATATAAAATCCTAACGGAGCTACCACTACTGACCATAGTTGGCATATACATGCACAGGTACTCTGACAGACCATCCTTACTGGACCTTCAAGCTCTATCCAGGGATGATCAGTCCCCAAGGATATAAAATCCTAATCGAGCTACCTACTATTGGTCAAGATACCATAGTATCATCAGCATCACTTCCCCTTTTGAGGGAGGTCCTTTCCGGGCTCTACCAAATACTGACTCAAGGTGTTCACATAAAAACATATATTTGGCATGGTATTTTTCAAATACATCAATGCTCCAATGATCTGTCTATATAGAGTAGCATCAACCAGTTTTGACAAAGTATCAACCAGGAGCTTCAAATTTGTTTCCATGAGTGTGTTCATGGATTTTCATTCCAACATGTCAAACCTATTCAGTATTTCAACTGCACACTTCCCTTGGTTAAGGAAGATCTTCTCTAGGCTCTACCAAACTTCAAGAGCTAAGAAATAATGCATTAGGCCTAGGTATTTCATCTCAAATTTTGCAGTGAGATTCTTGTTACAATCTATGATGAGATTTTATTCTCTTGTTATGAATAAGCCATCCACATATAGTAGCAATATAACTAGATCATCATTCATAACCTTGAAGTAAAAGTTAGAATCAACTTTACTCTTGGTAAATCCTAAGCTCGTCAGGAAACTATCAGTTCTATCATACCAAGATCTAGGAGCTTGCTTTAACCAGTATAGGGATTTCTTCAACATACAGACATGAGTCTTTCTATATTCAAATCAAATTTTCACATCACTTTGTACCAAACCGGTACACTTGTTAAACTGTAACTCAATCTACACAATCATGTTCTAGCTCTATGTGCTTTCTACAAAACACTATCTATCTGAGAGTATGTTCTTTACTTTCTCTACAACTATTCCTTATGGAACCGAGACTCTACACTTGCAGCTATTATTTTTGAAGCTAAGAATGACTTGTTCTATTCTCACTATAGTTGTTGAACTCTAAGGGTAGCTCCTATATTCTATCATGGCAACAACTTCATCTGAGAGTGGCTCAATAATTGATATTGAAGGTATCTCTTCTTCTTTCATGGAGGTAACTCTATCTTCTATTGTAGCCATGTATTCATGACCCAACTAATGTACTACAACAACAGGCACTAGAGATAACTCAATCTCAAATATAGGGATTTCTCCCCCTGAATCTCATACTATCACATAATCATGGTTGTTCTTGGTGTCTTCATGAATACTGGAACTATTTCTTCAATTACTGGAGTAAGTGTCTTATCATAGTCTTCTCGCTCTTGATGGTAGAATCCTTTGGACAAAATTTAGTCTTTGTACATCTCTATATCGTTATCTGTAACATGCTTGATCTGTTAAATCAATCTTGGAAGTTAGCACTGACTTCCCTTCTCGTCTCACCAAAACTCCATCTCCCATTCCTTCTTATTGGCTTCTTTCTCTCTCACTGAAACAAAGGAATCTTCTCAGGATATTTCATGTCTCCTAGCGGTCTCTGAAGCTATGATCTAGTCTTCTCAACTCATGGCATCTATCTGTTAGTCCTATAAAATGTCTCTTTTTCCCATCTGATCCTCTCTGAGATCGGGCTCATTCTAAGTCTTGATTTATTCTGAGTCTACAAGGACTTCATCATCTCTACAGGATATTCTTGGTGTAGAGTACCAAGTCTTAATATGAAAAGCTAAGTCAGGCAGTCAGACTTCAAACAAATTCTTCTTTGTGTCAAGGTGGCTTCATTATCCATTGATCAAGTCTACTTAATGTTTGGTCATCTTTGGAGCCTTCTACTCATTACAATCAATCTCCATGTGAGATATTTTGTATATCAAAAACATATTCTTCTTCATCTTCTTTCGTACATGAATGTATACAGTCATGTACACAATATGCTTCATGTATCATCTAATATGTCTCCTTCTACAACCATCACTATAGCTTCCTTAGGGCACCTGTGACCTGCCCAGAACAGGAACAACATCAGACAAGAATAATACTATTTAAAGTAATAATAAAGAAATAGTGAGAACAATCGTCATAGTAGCTCTTTTAGAGCTATCACTTGTGACCTGCCTGAAACAAGGGTTAAAAGTAAGAAATACAATAATGAGAGAAACACTCTTCTAGTGTTGTGATCAATTATTCCTCCATGGTAACCTGGAGGCACAACAAGAAGTTTCTCCTAGAGGAGATGTTAGTTGTATCTGGTAAATGATTACAATAAGCATTTATCTCAATATGCTAACATGCTACCAAGTATAATACTCTTCAAAGATTGTTATTTGAACTATAGTGTTTACTTGTAATGAGGTAGTTATCAAAATTGTCATGTGTAAAATTGAATCTTATCAACTTAATCAATCAAACCTTGAACCTGGAGTCTTGTCCTCAAGAATTGGTGTGTTGATTTTCTTCCAAGTCTCCTTCACTCAAGATACAAGTGATTATTAAACCTATCCTCTATACTAAGACAATATGCTATCTTGACACAAATCTAAGTTAGAGAATAAAACCTAATCTCAATCTAATACCTTGACATTAATTTTGACCAAGAGTTAGTATGATGGTCATAAATTCAACATACAACCTAGATGTTCAAAATAATGTCATAACAAATGGATGTATATCAATACAATCAAACCTAGGGTGTTGGATATGAGATTATTCTGAATCTACGATTGTTGTTTAGAAAAAATATCCTTTCTCCTGCAAGTACCCTTTAGAATAATGATATAGTTTTGAACATATGTAAGTACATACCTCTAATAGTATCAGCAGGTAGTGGCACCATCCAGGAGCAGTGGCAACAAACCTTTAAAAAATTCAAATGTGTTGCAATTGACACTGCAACTGATACCGATACTGCAACTAGTACTTCCATTGCAACTGCAACTTAGGGTTTTATGAGGAAACCCTAATTTTTTCAGAATTCAAATTTTGGAATTATGATCTAGGGACTAGATGCACTGGGTTGAGGCGAGTAGGATGGAGTTGTCTGTTTTCAAAAATTTCAAGTTTTACCCCTTGAAACTTGACTTGCACAAATTTGGACTGGTACTTCTGGTACCAGTTCTGGTTTCCTGGTTTTCTCGTACCAATCAAAACTAGGGTTTCACTTTTCGAAGGCTATGGCCACTGAAAAGGTTCGTTCAAGATGCCAATGAGTTTGCTAGTCTAGGGCACACTTCCCTAGATTGTTTTTAGTCAGAAATTCCCTTCCAATAAAAATCCCTAATTTTCTTGTAAGACAACAATGACGTTTTTGGTTGCCCAGTGAAAGGTTCTCTATTCAGTTTATCTTTGATACCATGTTAAATTTAGAGTTTTTATTAAGTTCTTTTCAATTTACTAGACAATAATAGCATAAGCAAGGTCACTGAGAGAAACACAATCACAAGGTACGCAACATTTTATCCTGGGAAACCCTCGTGGGGGATAAAACCCCACAAAAACTTTCTTAATATAGATTGCCAATACAATGTCAAGATAAAATACCAAACCACCAAGAATATCCAAGACTGAGCAATGTGCCCCTCTCCTTCTTCTTGCAACTGTAGCTACCTCCAAAAGATGTGCACTTGTTGAGTGAATGAGTGAGTGAGCAATTGAGGTGCCATCCTCACTTATTTATTTATAATTCAGCGAGTGGTTAAAACCACTTTAATTATCCATAGGGGGAGAATTTACAAATAACACCATATAACTATGGTTTGACCAATCCACAAAAGGGTATTTGGTCTGATACAAATCCCAACATGACCAATCCACAAAAGGGGATTTGATCTACATAAAAATAACTCAATTATAATTAGAATATTCTTCACAATTACAATATTTCAACAGAAACAACAAACATTAATAGTAAGCAATGATATCAATGTTTAAAATCAGTGAATTCAAGATAAAAATATGCTACTGAAACACCAAAAGATAAAAAAACATAGAAGCAACAAATGTGTCTAGAAATTGCAAGCTATGATGACAAGAATGATATAAATACCTTGCAAGGTTGATAGTACTTGTCACTTGTAATTTCAAGATTTGAAGCAAGTCAATAAGTGACTTAAATAGACTATCAAAGTATTTGCAATAACATTAAAATAATAATTATGACAACAACAAAACCACTTCAGAAAGTACTTAAATTAGGCAATTTAAACAAACACTTTAGCATATAATGATAGTAGCTTTCCTAGTACAAGTGTTGGGTGGTTTTATAAACAATTTGAGGGCTGTTAAGGGGATAAAATGATGCTAGTAATAGTAATTACAACAGCAGCAACAGCCTCAGACAAATTCATAAATTTGTACCTAGAACAATAGCAAAAGGAAGACTAGAGCCTTGGGATGATAGCACTTAGGAAAATGAAAATTTATGGGTTAGTTTTAGAGGTTAGTATGATCATTAAGGCTGCTAAATAAGGGTTGTAACAACAATTATAGCACCAGTAATATGGCTTTTATTGTTAGCGAAATTTTCAAGAAGATGTTTTGAAATTTTGTTTGGTCTCATTCATCCACAAGAGTGTAGAAATCAATGCCTTTTAGGGGCTTATGGAGTCAATAATAGTAACAATATCACGTGGGAAATAAAATAATGATAATTTTTAGCTAAGGGAAGAAGTAAATGCAAGAGGTGTTGGAACTTCAAGGCCTCAAGCATTTTCCCCTTTTAAGGGAGGTTTTGCTAGAGAGTAGGCACTTCTAGGCCCTAGCATTGTTGATGTTTGGACAACATCGGGAAGACATTCTCTTAGAATAATAATTAATAATATAATTATTGATTATTAAATATCATATATAATAAGTAAATGATAATAATAAACAGTTATTGATTATTCAAGTGACGGATCCTTTCATGGATGGTCACCATATGTTCCATATATATGGAACACTCATCACTGTAATAATACATCGATCATATCTCATAGGAAGAAAAAAACAACATGGTAAAAGAGCAGGTTGAGTGGTTTTGACTCCCTCACAGGAAAGCCCAGTAACAATGAGAGTCTAAGGATGTCGTCCTATGTATGCTTAGTAGTGTAGGAGATGCAATGAGGGGATTTCCCAATCTGCAAATTGATGTTTTGTGAGAATCGACACATTGTCCAGCTGGTGAGTTTGCTCTGCAATCCATAGAATGTGCACGAAGTAGTTATAGTAGAGACTTGGAATTCCTCCACTGCATGACAAATCCCATCAGCATCAAGATAGATCTGATGGAGTTGGTAAAGTTGTGTTGTTAGTTTTGATCAAATTGTTGTGATATCTACATATTGTGTGGTCGTGAATTTCCATTTTCAGATATAGAAATCCAAGTCAGAGAGTCATTATTAGCGAACGTGGAGGAAGAAAACGGTGGAGAAAACCCTAAAACATTTGTGCAAGATAAAGATGAAAGTGTTGCTACAAATCCACGATGCCTAGGGTTTTGATCGTTGTGATGCAAATAAGCGAGAGGGAGATTAAGCGGACGGGTTCAAACCCCAAGTAGAAGGGGGTTCGATGTATTTAATGGTGTTGCTAGAAGTGATAACGGACAAGCAACCCATCGACCCCACCATTCAAGAAGGTGTCCATTCTATCGAATGGATGTGAGACGCAGTCCAGAGAAACAAGTTGGTAGTATGATCTGTGGAACTTTGAAAAGGTTGTATGCATAAGTTTCAACAATGTTAGTGTCCTCATTGTAGACCAGGCAATCGATTATGCAATTTAAGAGTGTTGGTTGTGGGTGCAAATATAATGGCGGAAGGTCGTTCTCAGTTGCATCAATGAACCCTTCCCATTCATTTGGGCCAAAGTTTTTTATGTGTCCATAACATTGCTTACATCTCTAGTTGTTGAAGAACTATGGTTGGGAGTGATGATGGAAGGCCTGAGTCTGGGACGCTCAAAGGCCACTAGTATGCCTACATATGGGCGGGGAAAGCGGAGGTCAAATATTTGATTCACTTAAGCATCCACGTCTCCCATATTTGTGGTGATGATGTTGGGATAATAACAGATAGGGATCTTGTTCCCACGCTAGTGGATGATATTGATCAAATCCATAAGAATGATTACAAAAAAAGGAGGCAGAGAGATCAGACATAATGATTTTGTTGTTACTTGGCCATCAAAAACAACTCATATCCCAAGTTTTCATTGCATCCAAGGGACCTGTAATTCTTGTGAACATGTAAAGTTTCCCTCTAATTTCATTGTCAATAGGTTCCAAATTTCTTTCAATGAGCATAACCAGTTCGCAGATGTGCCAAATGTATAGCAGAGGTGCCAAAAGGCCAACCATGAAAAACATGGTGGGCATAGAGCTGGATCTCGGGTGTGGTAGAACCCATGGGAGTTCATGGCGTCGATCATGAGAAAGAGAAGAACAAAGGGCACTATAAGACTATTCATAGAGTGAAGAGTAGCCAAAGACGAGGGTAGAAAAAAAGGCGATAAGCTAGACATATATTTGAAAGAGACTAAGTTGTAGCAGAGCAAGTGTACCAGTGTGGTACAATTGGATATTTCTCAGGAGATCAAGAAATGTTGCGGAGATATACAATTCTGAATAGGAAGAGATTGCATTTGATAGAAAGCACACCAGAGGGTGTTGCCTCATCTTGAGATCAGTCAGGATTCATGGAAGTAGACTTCTATAACACTCAATACTGCAAAGGTAGAATATATCATAGCCAATTATGCAAGTCATGGAAGCAGTGAGGCTTCAGAGGCTTCTCGCAGGATTTCATCTGAGACATGGTGCAAATGAAGAAACCAGGCTTCAACACACATACATGCAAGATGGTGTAGACTTCATCCTGATGTGCCTCAAATGGTCAGATGAATGAACCAAGACATTGGTTTCACAAGAAAACCTCGATATGTCTTGTGAGACATTGAGTCCATGAGGGAACCTTGATATGTATTAGACATTGGTTTCATGAGGAAACCTTTATATGTCAAATAAGGTCCAAGATGGAATTTCCTTTCAGAGGGAGACAATTGAGCCAATTGATCATATTGATCTTGTAGCTCCATTTAATGTTTCCATAGATATTGCAGTAGGTCAGAAGATGCTTTCATGGGCTCGTTAGACTTTGCAGGAGGTAGAAGGACATGCAAATCCTCATGGTACCTTTTGAGAGAGAAAGAGGCCTCAGAGATATTCATGCTATGTTGCAGCTATGAGCCACATCATTGATTATGAGCCTTCTTGTTATGAGGAGGAATATAGTCAGCCAGTATGGAGAGATGCCATGATGGAGGAGTATCAATCCATCATGAAGAATGATGTGTGGGATATTGTTTCGAGACCCAAGGGGAAGTTTACAATGACTTCCAAATGGATCTACAAGATCAAACAACTATTTGAAGGGAGCATCGAGAGGCACAAAATGAGATTTGTTGCTAGAGGATTCTCTTGAGTGGAGGGAATATATTATGAGGATACATTTTCTCATGTTGATCGATACACTTCTATCTGGATGATTATTTCCCCTGCAACATCCATGGGTTGGAGAGTACATCAGATGGATGTAAAGACAACCTTTCTCAATGGAGAGATTGAGGAAGAAGTATACATCGACCAACCATATGGTTTCATGATACATGAGACAAAGACTCATGTGTGTAGGTTGAAGAAGGACTTATATGGACTCAAAAAACCACCTTGAGCTTGGTATGCGAGGATTGATGGACACCTTATGATTTTTTGGCTTTGACAAAAGTGTTACTTATACCAGCTTGTACTACAATACTGTTAATGGTGAGTCCTTGATTTTGGTCCTCTACGTTGATGATTTATTCCTCATCGATGTAGAGAACCTTATTGTTGAATGTGTTGGCAAATTTTTAGCAGGTAGCGTATGCTTGTCATTGATGGCAAGTACAACAGTGAAGATGACATGAGTATAGGGAAAATGTAACAGACGGGCATCAGAAGCAATTTGGAAAGACACTGCAGGAAGAATGTAACAGAAGGGCATCAAAAGTAGTTTGGGAAGACACTGCAGAGGATGGTTGGCATGCTTTATAAGCAGTATGCACTTGTCATTGATGGCAGGATTAGAGTGTGCATCGATGGAAAAACAGGAACAACGTAAGCTTAGGAGGAATTAGCGCAGAGTTGAATGCAGTGCGTAGGTGTGCACCAGGGATGAGGTTAACTCATGGCTAAAGCTCAAGGGAGACAGTGTACTTAGGATCACAGGCGGATCAAAGGTCGAGGCCTTTGACACTTAGAAATTCTTCCAAGTAAGGAGGATGCATAAGGTTGGAGGAGAAGAGTCAGTGATCTTTGGATCCCATCCCAAATTCCCGATGACCGTCAGATCTCAATGTAGACAAGAGGAGCGTGCAGATATGGAGGATAGATCTTGGGCATTAGATTCGAGCGCAGGGTCCGACCACCGTTGGATCGAGGAGAACCTGCACGTTCTTTAAAGTGCAAGGAGTAGAGGGCTCACAAAATCCCGAAAGAAGGAGGACCGTCCATCTACAGGCAGGACACATGGGGATAGATTGTCAGGTCGCTGACTAGAGAGTCAAAGGAACGATGTTCCCTAACCTCTCGAAATCACGATATCTAAAATCACGATTTAATCTCAGCCGTCAGATTAAGGCTGAATCTGGATTGTTGATTCCAATCCATGTCGGAGTTTTGGGGATCGAGAGTTGGAGATGTCAAGTAATATCATCCACAAAAATCATGATTTCGCGATATGTAAAATCGCGACTTAATCGTAGCCGTTGAACCAAGATCAGATCTGGACCATTGATCCAACTCCATATCGGAGTTTCGCGAATCGGGACATGGAGAGGGAAAAGAAACAATGCAACAAGAATTGTGAAATCGCAATTTAATCGCAGCCATTGAATCAAGGTCTAATCTGGACCGTCAATCTCAGTCCATTTTAGAGTTTCACGGATCGAGAGTTGAAGATGTCAAAGAATAATAACCACAGGAATCTTGAAATCACGATATGCAATATTGTGATTTAATCGTAGCCGTCAGATCAAGATGTGATATGGACCGTTGATACGACTCCATTATGGAGTTTCTTGGATCGGGACTTTGAAGTGACAAAAACACTGAATGTCAAGAGTGTCGAAATCGCGATGTGTGAAATCTCGACTGAATCTGAACCGTCAGATCAAGATGTGATCTGGACCATCGATCTGACTCATGTCAGCATACCACGTCATCTAGGAACACGTGGCACAACCAGGTAATGACAAGTGTCAGACTGATTCAACATTTCAAGCACATGTAAGTCACGAATCAGAGTGACACGTGGCAGTATTCAACACGTGTCAATCCACATGTGACGTCAATAGATTTACACCACTTCAGAGTTTTGGAAATCGAGAGATGGACAGATGTTGAAGGATGAGGAGGGGCTAAAGGGAATGAGCCTTGTCGCACGGTCAGGTGGAGAACGATACAAAAGGTGACATGACAGGAGTGGGGTCCTTCGTCAATACCCCACCATTTCGGACCCCCCCCCCGTATTAAAGGCAGAAAGGCAAGGGGGGTTCAGAATCACTTGAGCGTCGTTGATCTGGGCACTCTAATCCTAGCCGCTTGAGAGATGTGTGCCCAATTCCGGACCCCCCCCTCCACTTAAAGGTATAATGGCAGGGGGGCTCCGGAATCCAATCCTGACCGTAGATCTAGGAGCACAAATTCTGGTCGTCCAGATTTGCTCGCTACATATCAAAAAGGTGCATTTTTGCCTCAAACTTAGGAAGGCATAAGCTCGAATCCGCCAAAGAAGATGAGGAGTCTCAATTGCAAGAGAGGTTGAGAAATCTCAGCAGAACACCCAGTGATGTTGGACGCATGGTGGAAAACAACTAGAGAAGCTGAAGAGTCACAATGATGATCAGACAAAGCACTCAAGTTACGGAGGAATTTGGCACGGAGTGTGGATGCAGAGGCATTGCGAATATTGCATGCACAAGGAGCACAGGTACTATAAGAATGATGAACAAAGAAGAGATGGTGGTTGTGGTCATGGTGGAGGATTCAAGTGTGAGCAAGGAGGCAGAGCGCAGGAGTAGAGATGCATGGCAGAGGAAGGTTGCATCAAAGGGATATGGTGCAGAGAGTATAAAAGGCAGAAGAATAGAAAGTGCAAGTGGCGTGCAGAAGACACTGATTCAGACAGGGCAGAGCAGCGTAACATAACAACAACAGGGCTGGTAAACCATTGAATTATTTTATATCACTGTAGAGTTTCAGTAACAAAGAATTTATTAATCAGGGTGGTTGGGAGGTGCTAGGGAGGACTGGTGTCCTCAAAGGTTCAAGTGGGTGTTTGAACACAGGGAGTTGATGCTTCCTTCTAGTTGGTGCTAGAGAAACCAAGGAGTTGGTGCTTCCTTCTAGTTCGTACTAGAGAAACCAGGGGGTTGTTGCTTCCTTCTAATGGGTGCTAGAGAAAATAGAGAGTTGGTGCTCTCAGCAAGTCGCAGCTTGCACAAACAGAGGTTGTAGCCTCACAATGAGTTGGTGCTCATATGTATGATAATGTAAAGAATGTAGATAATAATTATCATATAAAGAAAAGGAGGTTTTTACCCTGTATGGGTTTCCT
>JZKD02S2248361.1:5026-18001 GCA_000966675.3 Picea glauca
TTTAAATTACGTCTTTATTTTCCATGTTTAAAATTTTAGTTATCCCTTCCAAAATAATATGTAAAATGAAGTTGAATATAGATAATCAAAATTTCAATTATTTACTTCTTAAATAAATAAGGATGGGTGGCAGCATCCCTGTCAACTAGGTTAGAAAGCAAAATGTGGAAAATGGGGTTGAATTGTAAATGAAACAGAGTGTTAGGTGCAAAATGTATATCACTGAAATGTTGTGTGCAACATGTATATCACGGATAATGGGGAAAAAGTAAATGACGCTTGGAAATAGAAAGTTCGAACTCTGCAACCTCTTACAGGACCTTTGCATGAAATGGTGCTATCTCTTCTGAGCTTATCTGTGGCTCTAACCTCGAAGTGTCTCTGTCCCTTTTTCTCCTCGAAGGAATGTAAGTGCCCTCTGGAAACTTCCTGCTCAAACACGCTTTGTTGAGCCTACAGGGTGTTCAGTAACCCTATGAGTGTCTCCTCCTGTGACACTTCTCTTCTCTCTGAACTCAAACAAGAGTTCCTTCTGTGCACACTTGTACCAACTCAATGTCCACCTGGCAGAGTTCTCCGGAATCCTCAGTGACTCTGTCTTCTCACCGAACTCGAAATAGAGTTCTCCTCAATGCATCCTGTGCATTTGCTCAATGCCCTCCTGGCAGAGCCTTTATAGAATTCTCAACAATTCTGCTTCTCCTCTCTGTGCTCTACTCTGCACAGTTTCTCCTTCAAGGTGTTCAGCAACCTTGAGGCTTCCTCCTTGAGTCAATGACTTTAGCTAGTGCGCCCTCCTGGCATGTCTTTGTCTGAAATTCCGCAGAATTCAGAAGTGCACTCATGCACTGGTTTTCAGAGACCGCAGTACTCTATCATGCACTCTTGCATGAAACCACAAAGAATCCAAACTTTAAATCAAAGAACTCTCAGATAGGAAAATCTATCTATCCCGAAAAATGCACATCTAATATACATCTACAACATATCATCAACACATAAAGACATTCATTCATGAACTCACAAACACATGAACAACAACATGCAGGAAAAACTGCTATGATTGTATTAATATGAAATGCCTCTTTACAATGTGAGCTCGAACTGCAACAGAGTCACGGTTTCCTCTCCTCTCTAACCTATTCTCTGTTCTACTCTCCCCCGAACTAAATCTAGATTCAAAGAAGATATTTTTACAAAGAGGGGCTCCTCAAGCTCTTCCCTCCATCTCACCAACTCTCATTAAATTACATTCAATTACATTGAATGATTGTCTAGTCTGAATCAGATCTAGATCTCAGCCTTACAACCATTTAAGACAAACTTTATCTAAAGTCTACGCACATGCATGGCTTTTGTCTCTACCAACTTTACAACATTTAATACAATTTTCAAAATTTGAAAAACGAGAGGGTTGCGCCTCTCTCCTTCCATTGAATGCGTGTTTGATGTGCTGGCTAGCTGGCGTGTAGCTGGGTTGGAGTGATGCTTCTGCATCACTCAAGGAGGTGTCTTTGCTTAACAAATGGTTATGTTATGATTGTTATGATTGTTATGATTATTATGAACTAAAGGGAGTCACAAGGGGTCCCACCTACTAGTTATTATTTATTAATCACCCTTATTATAATTATTACTCTTCCCCCTAACTAAATTTAGCTGAGTCTTTTAATTAACTTAACTAATGAATTGGTTCAACTTCTTCAACCAATTCTAATTTGTTAAAAGCAAAAGGAAAGGGAGGAACAAGAGGAGAATAGAAGCAGAAGCATGATAATGTTTTCTCTTTGATTTTATGTTGAGATAGTTTAGTTTTCATTTATTCATATATTCATCACAGCCTAATTCTCTTTTATGATAGCAGGGTCTTATTGTAGACAGCAATATTCAGGGCTGAATCAAATCATTCAGACACTTTTTTTTTCAGAGGTGTTGATCTATCTTTGATAGTCTGTGTAGACTTGTATTTTTGTGAATTAATTTCCATGACTGATAAAAGCTATTGTGCAGAGTCGAGTGGGCAGCAATATGTGGCAAGTTGATCTAGATTTTAGAGTTCAGTTGTGGTTTTTTGTCAGAGGTCCTTTTGTATGTTCCATCGGGGATGTCTAAATTTGACTTTGGTCTAAGATTTATGTATGAGATTTTGTAAAGAAAATGACTCTTTGGTGAATTGGAATGAAATAAATGATTTCTTTATGTCTCATATGTATTGATTATCATATTTGTGTCTTTACTTATGTTCTTACATTTGTTTCAGCAACTGTTATATTCATAAAATTACATAAAAAGTAAATTTCCAGCAAGCTTTTTGTTGATAAAAGACTAGCCTAAGCATTCGTAATTAATACTTATGAGTTAGGATGTTATTTTTGTTGGCTATAAACATAGGGTGATATTCCCATCTACTTTTCTTTAGCCAAGTAAAGTCTAAAAATTCTTGAGTAAGATCATTTCATATCTTTTCCTCAACATTTATTTGGCGACCATACTAGGGAGATCCTTGATATCTCTCCGATTAATTTTTATATTTGATTTTTCATCTATACATCTTTCTTTTCTAAAATTGATTCTTTGACTATTTTTGTTATTAATGGTTGTTCCTATTGCAAGGCAGCCCAATATCAAGCCCGGTCTTCAAGACCAAACCAACATTGCTTTGAACCTGTTTAACACCATTCTAGACATTGCCAATACCCGTGCCGAACTTAACCATTCTTGGGCAACAATTGAACGAGATATTAGTACTCAAGAACAATTGGAGGCTAGACGTAGACAGCCTAGAAATCAGCAGTAAACCTTTGTTTCTTCAAGCTTTGTCCTTTCTTTCATGTCCTTAGAATCTTGTGCTTCTAGAAGAAGAAGAGGCTTGTCGCCTAAAATCAATCCTATTGTTGAAATATGAAGAAGAAAGGTTGTGTTATCTTCCCAACAAAGTGCTCTAAGGATAACTTTATATGATTCGTCCAGCTCATATTTCTTTCCCTCATCTATCATCCACAAGATGGCATCTAGTGGTGGCTCTAGTGGCACTGGAAGTGCTCCATATTCCCAATATTCATCGTCATCGGTGATTGGTAGCTTGTATAGCCACCATATCCATGTCCAATCTACTACAAACCCCACCAAAGTCATTAAAAAGTATAGGATTTTTTAGTTTGAAGAAGATGCCACAACCACACCGTGGCATGTGTCCTCTCCTCTTAACCTAGCACCTGCTACTCGCTCGCTTCTGAAGTTTAAAGAGAATTTGCCTAAGTTTTTAGAAAATAACATTGTCAGTACCAATGAACACCTAGTGGCATTTTCTAATGCTTTTCATAACATAGGGTCTAACGACAATCACACTTTCATGCACTTGTTTTTCCATTCCTTGGAAGGAAAGGTTGCGGCCGAATTCTTTGACCTTCCTCCTAAGATCTTGTCTACTTGGGAGGAGTTAATATATTGGTTTCGATCCACTTATGGGCAATCCAAAAGCCCCGCCGAGAAGTTAATGGAATACAATAACGCCACTTATAAATATGGTGAGACCATCAAGTCTTTCAACTTGCGTTTCACCAAGTTGTACAATCAAATCCCCGAACTTATCCACCCTCAGAACCAAGCTGCTTTCATGCATTACTACAATGAATTTCCTTCTCCTTACTGCCATAGGCTTGAAGAAAAGGCCATTGATAATATCGGTTATGCTCTACATACTTGCTCAGAGTGGAAAATGCCAGAAGCATGCTCTCTTACAATAGTATACAACAAACAAACATAGGAGAAATTAAAGATGTAACCTTGGTTTTGTTCGCTCATCCTGAGATAAGGGAAACCCTTAGCATTCAGGTGATTGATATGCCTGTAAGAAATTATTCAATTATCTTGGGGAGAGATTGGCAAGACCTAACAGGTGGATAATGTTGGTTGTGGAGCCTGATTATCTTCCTGATTCAGAGGTCCTTGTTTTCAGCCGTGTTTATTCCCCATGAAGTATTTACACCCCAGAAGTATGTACACTCTTCCACACGGGGGAGTGTAGAGGGGAGGTACCCCCTCTGCGGGGTCCGGGGAGGCTATCCCCCCAGCTGGGGGATCTAGGGGCAAGCAGGACCCCAACGGGGGTTCGGGGGTAGCGTCCCCCGATGGGGGTTCGAGGGCGAAGCCCCCGAAGGAAAAATTGCCTTGTAAATGTATATTGTAATTTCATTGTAAATATGGACCGTTCATTATAAGGTCGTAGATCTAACAGTAGATATTATGTTAGGGTTTTTTTCCCTAGAAGGCAACCCTATTTTATGAGGGAAATGTATTGCGACTATGGTTGATCATGAATATTGTATTCTGAGATAGGAGACTATGAGAGAAAGAAGAGGAAGTTACAGCGGGTTTGTTGTAGGTTGTATCCCTTCATATGATGGATAATAATAAAGGAAGGACCTGGCAATTTCTCTGGTAGACGTAGCCCACACTGGGTGAACCACGTAAATCTGTGTCTCTATTGTATTGTGAATCCTCTGTGTTTTGTTTCCGCATTTGTTTTATTTTATTGCTCCACGGTCCTATTTTTCTAACAGATACCTCTCACTCGATGGGACCATTTATCCATTCCTCAGAATGGTAAGAACATTGTATTTCTTAGAGAAGGAAGAATCTCACCCTACATAGAAAATTTTCCACAATCTAGCGTAAACTATATCGAAGAACCTAGGAGTGTATTCCATCTTTGTTGAAGAAGATAATATTCCTCTGGAAAGAATTGATTTAGATGATGATTTATGGCATATGCAATTTGATGGTTCACACTCTAATGAAGGTAATGGGGATGGTATTATCTTGGTTTCCCCTACAAGAAAAATTCATAATCTGTCATACAGGTTGGAGTTTGCGTGTATGAACAATGTCATTGAATTTGAAGATTTATTATTAGGCATTGAGAACGCCCTTAATCTTGGTTGTAGCCACCTTTCAGTTTTAGGAAATTTTGAGCTTGTTGTGAACTTGATACGTAAGACATTCTCTCCTAGCGACAAGCTGATGGAACGATACTCCAAAAAAGTTTGGGAACTTGTCTCGAATCTTCTATCTTTCAACACCACTCATGTTAAGGAGGATTTGAATTCAATGGTTGATCAGTTAGCTATCTTTGCAGCCTCTCCTACTCAACAACTCTTGCCTCACGAGCTTGATTGCGCTTTTCAATCTCTACATCATTCATACATCCCTAAAAAGGAAAGATCTTGGAATGCCATTCCTAGCGATGAGAGCATTTGTGTTGTCATCCAAAATGAACCTCCTAAGACTGAGGAGATTACATCCATAGAAAATAATGAGATTTCTAAGGGCTTGACTCCTCTTGAGAGTTCATTTTCATTCAGTGTTGTAGGCAACAAAGAAAGACAGAAATAAGAGGAGTTACAAAAGAATATGGTTGAAACCATCCTCCTGAACATTAGGACACATGAATCTTCAACGGATGTTAAAAAAAATGTCCAATGTTCTATTAGAAAATAGATGGGGTCCACTGGACTACTTGGTGAATCTCAAAACGTTTTTTCTTGGTCTTAGGAGGATCTTTGTGGTTTTGATCCTGGTCTTGTTCAGCATATTATGAAACTAGCTAGGAAAAAACAAGAATTTGTTAACTCTACACCAGAAGAACCCTTTCGAATGGATTTGAGAGATTTCTTAAGGGTTGGAATGTTTTTTTCAGCCCACCCTGAATGGGTCTCAATTTGGAAATCAGCCTTGAGGACCATTGATAATATCATAACTTGTATTAGTCTTCGAACTTTCAGGCAAGCGATTATAAGAAACCTCTTTCCCCCTCTCAATATGGAAATGCTTTTGCAACAAGTTGTAGAGTCACCGTTAAGACCCTTACTTGACAGTCAATTTGGTTACAAGTGAATCAAAGTAAAATGGGAAAATGTTCACAAAACCACTTTCATTACTAATTGTGATACCATGCCTTACAAATGTCGGATTTTTAGCTTACTTGATACATGATGCAGCCCCCCTACTTCCCTGTAGGGATACACAACCTCCTGATCAAGGATCTCTAATTCTTGAGTCAAATGACCCTCTAAAACCTTAATGGTCTCCTTCTATATCTAAACACAGGCCCTTTCAGCTTCTTGGTGCAAGTCTAATAGCACTCGCAACCTTCCCTCTCGCTCTCCTGTGAAATCTCAGAGTATTGGGCATTAGCTCCTTTTCAGATAAGCCCCCTCTTGATATGACCTTGGGCGATGACCTCAAGTGACAAAGTGATTGCGTGAATGGCCAAAGGTGGTTTGAAATCAAACTAATTTTTGGCCCGCAACTATCCTCGAGCCTCCACATGTACTCTTGCCAAAACCATGGTCTGGATTGTAGCCCGCCCTCAACGTTTTAAAGTTCACGCAACTCCTATCCCTGCAATGCTACGAGACCTTCGATATCTTGATCTTGACGATAATGTCTGAACTAATGGTTCAGATATGCCCTTTCCAAATATACGAACCAGATCTTCCCCTCATAAATCAACAGATGTGATCTCCTTCATGATTCCGGACTTTGGACTTTTCAAATCTCAAACACTACTTTCCTATGTACGTCAATCTTTCGGAGTTGGCAGACACATGTCCTTCTTAATCAACGTCCCTACCTTTACTTCAGGTGTTTGACCTTTCAACTCAGATCAGCAATCATGTGGCCCTCTTCTCAATATACGGTCGAGATATCCTTCGGGTCTCTTGACTTCTGAGATATCAAATCTCAAACTTTTCACTTCCCTTGAAGTATGTGGATTTCTACCGCATGTCCACTTGAACTAACGACCGAGGATTACTTTGGGTCTTTACCTGGAGTCCATAGATTTGTGCCACCTATCCTCTGGATCTGACGATCGAGGATTTCTTTGGGTCTTTGCCTAGAGTGCATTGATCTATGCCACGTATCTCTTAGATCTGACGGCTATGAATTACTTCAGGAATTTACCCGAAGTCCACAGATTCATGCCACGTCTCCTCTTAATCTGACGACTATGGATTACTTTGGGACTTTACCCAAAGCTCACAGATCTATGCCACGTATCCTCTTAATCTGACAGTTATGAATTACTCTAGGACTTTAGACGGAGCTCATATATCTACGCCACATCTCTTCTGAAATCTAACAGTTCAGATTCACTTTGGGTGATCTGACGCCTGAGATTTACTTCGAACGATATGATGATTCAAATTCACTTCGGATGATCAGACGATTTAGATTTACTTCGGATTTACGTCTCTTCGGGCTTCGAAAATCTCAAGTCTCAAACTTGCCTCCTCTTGAACTCATGGTATCTGATGGCTCAGATTCACTTGGGTGATCCGACGCTTGAGGTTTAATTCGGATGATATGATGGTTCATATCTACTTCAGATGATCGGACGATTGAGATTTTACTTCGGCTCTCCGGCTCTCCGGACTTCAGAAATCTCAATTCTCAAACCTTGGTATGTTCTCTCTCCTGAGTGTGTGAAGCACTAAGGATCGTGAACCTTTCTCGGATCATACGGTTGTTGATCCTTTGCACTGTGATCCAATGGCCACTATCATTCCTCCTCCTAAGCTTCTGATGTCTTCTGACTTAGAAGATTTATCAGTCTTCAAATGTCTCTAACTTTGCTCCTATTACGAGTCCAACTCTTGGATCTCATCAACACTTATGAAAAGTGTTATACCTTATGAGCTTGATCCTTAAAGGATTTTGATTTCCCATGCACTCCTTGCGTTCGGGGATTTCGATAACTCAGTTCGAAGGATTTATTGAAAATAAATTCTTCTCACCCTCCTGGCGTTCCTCTGTTCTGGTTCTTCGACGCTTAGTCATTCCTTGAAGTTGTGCACTCCTTGCACCTAGTGCAATTTTCCTCTTCTCTCTCTCTGAACTCTTTTGAGTCAATCTGAGACTTAGTCGATGCACTTCTTGCGCTCGATATGCACACCTTGCATATGATTTTTAGAAGAGAAGCAATTGAAACTTATTTAGTTTTGTCACGAACTCATATGATCAACTTCTCGAACAATCATACATGAACACAAATTAATTAAATCACATACACAGAATGTAACATTCATTCAATCACACAATAAAATGAACATAGTCCAAGATTTGGGACAATTATGTATGTTTTATTCATTCATGAAAAAAATTACATACAGTGCAGTTCTTCCCTACGTCTTTCTTATACTCTATTATTCTCTACTTTTTTCTATTATATCTCTATCCTCCTATCTCATAATACTTTTACAATGTAACAACAAACTATCTAAGGACTGGATCCATGAGCTCTCTCGTCCTGTCTGCAACCTATCCTATCAATTCATAGAGGTTACCTACTTTTTCCTATTACAATAACTAACAGTTATTTCCAGATAAGAGTCAAAACTCTATATCTGCAACTCCTTACAGTCCTATACGACTTTACAAACACGACATATTTAAAAATGTTGTTTCCAAAATATCTCAACAACTCGATTTACTTTTGAATTAAATGATAATATGTCATGTCCCTGCCTCCACACTTGTGTCTTTGACTTAGAAGGCTATGCTCCTACATCATACTTCTCTGGTTAAATCTTTCATGGGCTCCTGTCCATGAGCTCCTGCATTATTTTTCCATGCTTCAAAATATCAGGTTATGTGACCCAACTTGCATCTTCTATTGGATGATCTTTCCACTTCACTAAGTATTCAGAATATGTGTTCCTCCTGGTCTTCTTTCCATCTCTTTGTTCAATGATTTTATCCATATGATGTTTTTCTACTGTGGGAAATTGTTCTTCCCATTGAACTTCCTTCTGATCATCTGATTCTCCTGCCTCATCTCTCCTGTAAGGATACATGTCTGCAACATTGAATATCGATGATATCCCAACATTTTCTGGAAACTCAATTTCATAAGCATTGGCTGCGAATTTTCTGAGAATCCTGCATGGTCCTATCTTCTTCATCTTCAACTTGTTATACGTTCCCCTTGGAAACCTCTCTTTTCTCAAATGAGCTAAAACTTCATCTCCAAATTCAAATTGAACTTATCTCTTCTTTTGATCAATTTTTTTCTTGTATTTTTGTTTGTTGTCCTGTAGTTGTTCTCTAACTCTGTCATGGAGTTTTTGTATTTATGTTGCAAAATATTCTACTCCAGCACCTCTGAACTCTTCTTGATTCAGATCTCTCAACTCTGTAATCCCTCTTGGTTGTATACCATACACAATTTCAAATGGACTTTTCCCTATGTTGTATCCTTGTTGTCACCTAGATAAGCAAAATAATGACACTTACAAATCCAGTTGGGTTAGCTAGATAGGAAAGAAGTGAATGCAAGAGTTAGAAACATCAAGCATAAGAAATAAAGAAACAATTAAACTAAAAACAATAAAAGAAACTAAACTAGAGTGCATAAGGATATTAGAATAAAAAACAAACAACATTCATGCCACCAATGGATAGATTGTATTAGTGGGAAAACACCAAAGAGAAAGGGAGACTTATGGGTCCCCTCTTCCTCCAAGGGAGGGCTCTTGAACCCCCAATGATTGATCTCTTCTTAAAAATAGCAAACTAGAAGGAAATGGTGAAGAAATCCAAAGCTCATTTACTCAAGAGGTGATGTGAATAGCTCCATGAAATGATGCTTATAAGCTCCAATGAGGAAAGAGGTTCCTTGCAGGAGAATAAAGGCAGCATAACAATACAAATAGATTCTTGGAAATAAGTGCACCCATGGCCTCTTTTTATAGCAAAGCTTTGAGGCATTATTCAACCATTTTTTAGTGTGAACAAGGAGCCATTTAGGGCACCTCTAGGTCTTTGACCAGCCCCCCACTCAAATTCAGTTCGGATTTGAGGGTCAAATCGACTTGGGAGATGAACCAGAAGTGGGTGGGAGGCCGACCAAAATCATAAATGCATTGATCTGAGGTGTGCACATTTTTTTGCATCCACAGTCGCGCATTGGGTGCATGTGTGATTTTCTGGCATTTTCGACTGGCGCATGTGCGTGCGCTTCCTGTGTATTCTGAGCGCATGCTGATTTTATAATTGGTTGTATAGTTTTGGGCCCTTTGGAAATGAATTTTTTGGGCCATGGATGAACTAATAGGTGTTTGGAGATGCTGGATTCCTGTAACCATTTGCAGATGAAATTTTAGTGATAACACCCTATGCTCCTATTCACTGAATTGTTGAATGGAAATTATTTTTGTGCCAGAATCTGATCCCATTGATGACCTTGCTTAGTGACTAAACTTCTTAACAATTTTCCCATAATCTTGTTTACTACTTTAGTCTATCCATCTGTTTGAGGGTGATATGTTGAATTAAAGGACAATTTTGTCCCCAACCTCTTCCATAGAGTCCTCCAAAAGTGTCCTACAAATTTGGTATCCCTATCTGAGACTATGCTCCTATTAAATCCATGTAGTCTCACCACTTCTCTGAAAAACAAATTGGCTATGTGTGTAGCATCATTTGTTTCCTAGCATGGTATGAAATGTGCCATTTTTGAAAATCTGTCCACCACAAAAAATATGGAATTGCTCCCTTTCTGAGTTCTAGGAAATCCTAATATAAAATCCATATTGATTTCATCCCACAGACTCTCTGGAATTGGTAATGGCTAATACAAACCAGAGTTATGTTTCCTTCCTTTTGCATACTGACAAATTCTGCATTTTTTTACAAACCTTTTCACCTCTGCCCTCATTCTCAGCCAATAATATGAATTGCTCAGCTATGAAAATGTCTTATCATGACCAAAATGTCCAGCTAAACCTCCCCTGTGTTTCTCTTTCAACAGGTTATCTCTCATTGAGCATATTGGTATGCATAATTGGCTTCCTTTGAACAATAATCCATCCTGGATCAAATACTTAGTCCATGGGCTTATGTCTCCCAACAAAGGATTCTTGCATGCCTCATAAGCTTCCTTAAAATCTGCATCTTCTCTATACATCTCCTTGAGGTGTTCAAACCCTAAGGTCTCCACTTGGAATTCCTATACAATTAAACTCCTCCTACTCAAATCATCTGCAAATTTGTTAGCATTTCTAGCGATATGTTTAATAACAAAAGTAAAATTTTGCATAAATTCTACCCATTTAGCATGTCTCTAATTCAACTTTTCTTGCCTAGTAATAAACTGCAAAGCTTGGTTATCACTGTACAAGACAAATTCCTTAGGAATTAGATAGTGTCTCCACTTCTTCAAAGCTTGAATCACTGCATAAAATTCTTTGTCATATGTGGAATACTTCTTCTTGGTGTCATTCATATTCTCACTGAAATAAGAAAATGGCCTATTATCTTGACTCAAGACTGCTCCAATAGCTAATCCACTTGCATCACATCTCACTTCTCACTTAGAATGTTTTTCCAAAATCTAGTAAGACCAGAATTAGTTGTTCTGTGATTTTCTCCTTCAACACTTTGACACTTTTTTCATCTTCCTATGTCCAACTAAAAGACTTGTGTTCCTTCTTCATAGTTTCCAACATGGGTGTACATATACCACTGAAATTTTTGATAAACTTTCTATAAAAACTTTCTAACCTATGAAAACTTCTCACCTCAAATATGTTGCTTGGCGATGGCCATTATTTGATTGCTCTCACCTTTTCTGGATCCATATTCAATTCATTTTAAGAGATCACAAAACCCAAGTATATGAGTTCCTTCTTCATAAAAGATCTTTTCTTCAGATTTATCAACAATTTATCTTGCTGCAACTTTTTCATCACTTATGTCAAATGTCTTAAGTGTTATTTCTCTGTCTTACTGAAGATTAGTATGTCATCAAGATATAATATGACAAATTTTCCTATGAATTCTTTCAATACTTCATTCAATAATCTCATAAATGTGTTTGGTGCATTTTTCAACCCAAATGGCATGACCAACCATTCAAACAATCCTCCATTTGTCTTGAATGTTGTTTTCCACTCATCTCCCTCTCTCATCCTTATTTGATGATATCCACTCTTCAAGTCTATCTTGGAAAAATATCTTGCTCCACTCAAACAATCCATCAAATCATCCATCCTTGGTGTTGTTGGGGAAAAACACCCTACGAACTAGCAAATAGAGTTCAAACTTTGCATGCAGATATGACCGAATAGAAATTACTTTCTACCTTCATCCCTAGATTTAAATCCCCTTTTCTTACTAAATGCATGGAAAGATCAACCTACCTCGTTACCAACGTTTGATGTCGATCCTCCATTGTGCTTGATTATTTGTTTTCAATACTCCTTCCAAAGCTGACCTGCATTCAAGACGAGCAACAACTATGCATGCATACTACTTATATACTAATGGGTTAGAAATCAAACATATACTGACCAAACTATAAACAGTTCATGAATTGGGACGGGAAAAGAATTTTCTTTATCACTCTGAATGAGTCAACTTACAAAAGTTGAGACCGACCACCGCTCCTTGAACTTGATCCTAGGCTCCTTTTCTTCTATCCTTCAACTGCTTTGCTTTGAATCTCCTTTGGCACAAGGAAAGGCTAAAGGGTTGGGACAATGGGAATACATAAATGGGCAGAGTTTCTTTGCCATATTTTTTCTCCTCCAAATGGTACCCCTACCCCTTCTTTTATAGGCTAGAAGGAGCTAGGTATTTGGACAAACCCTCGGCCATGCATGGCCGGGAGTTTCAGTTAACTCACCCATAGATTTTTGTTTCATCGGAAACTTTCCTTTTTTCATGCTTTTGTCGATCCACATGGGATGTTTTGGGTCATCCAGCATGTACACGCGTGCAGTAATGGGTTAGGGCGCGTGGACCTTTATACAAGAGGATTTTCAAAGAGTTGTTCAGCAATGTTTTTGGCAAAGAAAGGATATGAGTTGGCCTGATGCCAGGTAAGAATGTGTGGTGCAATTTAGGGTTATAACAGATGCCCCCTAATGTGTGAGGTCAGAAGAGCATCTGATGGCCGAAATACATTACCAA
>JZKD02S2248427.1:0-13747 GCA_000966675.3 Picea glauca
TGCAAATATAGATGATCAGAGAACAAAGTTCAAGAAACCAGAACACTAATAGAAGTGGATATCCTAGACTGAAAAAGTGAATAGGAGTGAAGTTGATTGTTGCAAAAATAATGTCAGTCATGTGACAAGCATAGTATGAAGTTTTATCAGACAAATTTAGAGCAATGTACAGTACATATAAAATAAAAATAAATAAAAAGAAGAAAAAAGAGGGACATCTTGGATAAAAATAGATACATCTGGTTAGAGACTAATGAGAATCAATGGACAGATCCAAAATTTGTTTGAATAAGATGAGATACAATTGCGCAATGTTCCAGTAGGACAACGGTATCCGCAAAAGCACCATTCTGATGTACAAAATGAGGTACATGACATCCTGCAGAAATAACAAGAGAAGAAACCTTGTCAGAAAAAGATACCCTATTAGAAACAAAGGGGGAGAACAGTCAGTAAAAGCTCAAGGGAAGTTTTGGTTAGTAAATAATAAAGTAATTAGATTAAATCTTGAAAATACTCAATCACTACAAAAATTTGTATCAAGAAATACTACTCATTTAAAACACAAAAATCCTAATCAACTGAGATAAGAAGTTAGTAAATTAACAGGGGAAGAAACCTTGTCAGGAAGAGCTACCTTTTCAGAAACAAAGGGGGAGAATAGTTAGAAGTAGATAAAAATCATATTGACAGGTGTAGTCATTCAACTCTGACAGGCAGAACATGTCTATAGGAAGAGTTACCAAAGTTTAGTCTGGTTAGTAACATACAGAGCTTTACCAATTGTCAGAGAAGTAATTATATTGACAGATCATAGGAGAAGAAACCCTTTTCCATTGATCTCAAAGGGGGAGACAAAATTCATAAGAAGGAAAACTTCATAAAAGGAAAGCATCATCACAGGGGGAGTTTTGTAAATGAAGTTAGTGTGTTTCCCTCAATGACAAAGGGGGAGATTGTTGGATATATTTTCATTGATGTCAACATTCGATGTGATGATCTGTTGTTAATGATGAATTACCACAAATGAGATTTCCATTGATGTCAACAAGTATATCGATTAGCAGAAGATGTCAAACAATGTGCAAATATCGATAGCGCAAGCTCAGGAGGAGGAGCGAACAGGAGAAGTGAATGGTATAAAGATCAAAGCTCAGAAAGAAGAGCGCATTTCATAGTAATTCAGGTAGCAGAATAAATTCATGATTATTTTTTATCACGATAGGATCAACAATGTTCCTATGATAAAATATCAGGAGGGATAGCAAACGCATAGATCAAAACTTGGAAGGAAAAGCGTAAGCTCAGCAGTCGTCCGATCAGATTGAGAAGCCTCAACATCCGTCTGATCAAGAGGTTGACCATGTTGATCATCTAAATATAATATGCATCGGTCATGTGAGTGGCCATGGGCTTGAGGACTGTTGAAAGATTGTGATCGTCGGATATGCAAGCCATCAATGATAGGAATGAATTGCGGGGAGCGAAAGAAGAATTAAACCACTCGCTAGTTATAAACCTGCAATCCGTCCAGATCGTCAGATCACACAACTTCAAATATCTACAACTGAGGTTGATCCAACTAATGACCAGTTTAATTCATATTAAATTGTGACCCTCGAATGCACAAACACCAAATATATGTCAGGGATAGATTGCGGAGATTGAAAAGAAAATTAAATCACTCGCAAGTTGTAGTTCCGCAATCATCATCGACCAATGATCTACTTCAAGAATATCCACAACCGTTGGATCACTTTTGAGTGGAAGGACAGGATAAGAGAGGTAAAAAGGATAAGAATTTGACTATCCAAATACCCATTAGCCGTCGTATCAAGCGCTAGGCCCCTGTTGGGATTCCGGAGTTCAGGAGAGTTGGGGAGACTCACACACAAAGTCTCGATATCAGAAATCGTGAAACGCGAATTCCCAATGAAATCTGGATCGTCGAATCACAGAAAGATCTCAAGTCGTCGATCTATGATACCCTTCAGATACTATCATGACCATTAGATCAAGGAGATGAACATGTGTCGCATCGAGATATCTACATCGATGTCACTGAGAAACCATTATGTCCACATCAACGAACTACATCAGTAGTGACACATGGTGCAATCAGACACTGACAAGTGTCAAGTTGATTTGGCATTTTAGGTACGTGAAAATCACGAATATGAGTGACATGTGGAAGCTACTCAGCTTGTGACATGTCATCAAGTGACGTAAGAAGTTACGTCACTCCGGGAGTTTTTCTTTGGGATTTTTTACCACTGCACTCGCCCAATGTCCCGAAGTTCCGAAGTGGACACAAGACGTCCGATCTGAAAGATCACTTCGGGAGAATTCATGATCATCGATCTACTACAGTGGCAGGATAATGTAAGCTGATGCGTTAACCTACAACAAGCGATGTCCACCATTGATGACTTACACAACAAGAGGGAATGTGTCACTAGATTGTAGACTTCGAATGAAATGCTCCAAGAGAAAATGAGAGTTTGAGAATTGAAAGTCTCAAACGTTGAAGTCCCGAAGCGGACATAAGTCATTCGATCTAAAAGATCGCTTCAGGAGTGTTCTCAATCGTTGATCATACTATAGTGAGTTGAGGCTTGAGAATATACAGAGTCCAGAGACCCAGAGAAAATGGTGGCCATCCATCTCAATGCTTGATTAAGTCATGGTCATCGGATTTAGCAGTGAAAGGATGAGTGTAAGGTTTAAAGCTGACCGTTGATTTGTCTCCACAAAAATGTTAACCGTCCGATTAGTTCAACAATATCGTATTCAAGAGTTTTGACATGTTATAAGTCATGAAGACCAAAAGGGAAAAGTGCCAAAATTTCATCATCCATTCATCCCATCAGAAGATCGAATCATAACCATTGATTTAATAAAGCACTCAAGCACTTGTTTGTCTTAGCATCTGGTTACCGCCGATGGTCATATGCTATAAGAGTTTTAAGAGGAAATTATAATATGTCGCTATAGTTGGTAAAACTCGTGGTTCTATAATGCAAGGTCATATGTGATGGTTTGAAGGAAGCGCCTCCACAAAATCTGGTCTCTGTGAAAATAACATATTTGGGAACGAATTTAATAAGATGAAATTGATCCATAAGTGATCAATTTACGAAAATCCATCACAATGAAAATAATAATAGAGATTATTGTTAAGTTAATTAAAGAGATGTGTTGGTCCAAATGAAGGCACACAATGTTTCATACTCACATTGTTTTGAAGAATATATAAACATGAAAGAGTGGGAGAAGAATGTGTCTCTACACTTATGAACAGAAGATCAAAAGACAAAGTAGATTCCAAGAAGATATCACAGGAAAGAAAATGTGAATTATAGAGAAGATGAAATGCGGTCATGAGTGTCTTATGATATACATTTGATCATAAGATAGAAATGATTCTATAATGGATCACTACTACTGGAGTTGAATAAACTCTAGTTGGATAGATTGGGTTCTATCAGCAAACTGGGTCTTGCACCAAGCTGGGTCCTAGCTGAGAGTTGGTGCTCTCCGAGGAGTTGGTGCTCCTTACTTCAGTTGGTGCTAAAATAAAATCCTCTTTCACATATATTTAAAATACTATGTTCATATCAATTATACAAAATCTTATACAAACATTTGGTGTCTCTGTGTCCATTGTGATTATGATTTAATTGTTATTAATCTGTTCAATTATGTTTTAACTGGTAACTTGAAAGAAGAAAAAGTTAGAATAGTCCAAACACTAATTCACCCCCCCGCACTTAGTGTGGGCAATGTGTTCTCCACCTCACAGGGTAGAAACTAATGTGGGATCGGGCATTAACTAGTTCCTTAAATGTCCAAAATCCGATCGTATCTAATGCCACAAACGTCCCATTGTGATGTGAACATTTTCGTTGATATCCTCCTGCAAAATCTCTGACATCGATTGATCCTATTGTACAACGCTGATGTGGAAAAGCTGACTCAGAGATGTGAATAGGACCTAGGGAACCAAAAATGACTCGGGATAAAACTAGACCATACGATCCTCTTACATGGTGAAGACACGTGGCATTTGAGACTAATGGCTTCATTCGCTCATGTCAGTCGGAGTCGGGAATTTATTTAAGCCATACATTTCTAAAACTAAGTCCTAACTTGCCAACGCCGAAAAGTGTCTAGGATCGGTGATCGACAATAAAATTACCCAAATTCTCTTGGTTCATCTCCCTTGAGAAAGTCCTAATGCTGAAAACACCTCGGGGATCAACGATTGACGATAATTCTATCGAGATAAAAACTATTGTTGTAACCTTTCTGGATTTCCCCGATTCCGATAAGGCGCATCGGGTATCAGTTATCGACGATTTCTTTACGTATTTTGTGAATGTATGTCTTTCTTGTATTTCGTTGATGTCGAAGGGGATCGACTATCTCTCGAACCTTTATGCGAATAAATTATGCAAAACAAAACCGACTTTTGTCGATGCCAATGAGGATCGGAGCTCGACGACTGTCATCTTTGTGTGGTTCCTTTACTTAATTGAATTATTTTCGATGCCGAACTTGAGCACGTTAGGGGGGGTGTTTAGTTATTGATTCTTAATTCAGCTGTTAAGGTCTTTTATATATGAGGTTTCATAAGTTCATAAAACCTGACTAGTTGATAAGAGACATGAAAAACAAAACAAAGATAAACCATTTCCCAAAATGAAATTGAGTCAGATAGTGAAGACAATAAGTGGTACCCAAAAATGAAAAAATTTGATCAGGTTTTTTAGTGTGTGTTGAGTGCTCAACAAATGGCAACTTACTAGGTGAAAGAAGAATCTATTTTCCTTCCCCAGGCTCAACTAATGCAGACTCTAGTTAAGAAATTAACTGGTTTTATATCAGAGCCTCTTCTATCCTTGCATTTGAAATTCCCTGGTTGGTGAATCTAGCCCTGCCTGTGGGGTTTCAACCTTTATTTTTTCTTTGTTTCCTTTAACCATGACCCATGCCCTCTTTTGAAAAGAGTCGAGTAAAGCATTCACTAGCACCAAGCCTTTTAGTTATCATCATTCACTTGCTATGGTGTTGCTCCACTGCCAGCGAGCGTCCATAGCCCCGACAGAGTCACCCCGATGTCACAGACCTTGCTCTGCTGCCAGTGAGCATCCATAGCCATGATGAAGTTATCTGCATACTCTCTCGTACTTTTCACTCATTTGATGTAATTGATTTTATTTCGGCATAATTCCCTAAGTGAGTGAGAGAGGAGGATGTCTATTATTTTCAAAATGAGATGGTTAAGGTGAATTTTCGCTAGCTCTGTCTTGAGGTACATGTGGTCCTTTCCATATTAAATTATTTCCCTTCAGTTTTTTTCATACCAACAGGCGGAAACTTCATCACTTTTCCAATATTTTTTATCTGCACAGGTTAGATAGAGAACTCCTTCAAAACAACCATAATTCTCCTAGCGCTTCTTATGTTGTATGTAAGCATGAGTTAAGAACATAGTTCATCATACATCATGAACTAAGTTCAACCAATTCCTTTCTAAACACAAACTTCAAAAGCACAAAAAGTACTATAAAACAAAAATGAACAAAACCACAATCAACCTACCTAAAAACAAAATATCATGAAAACACACACATTTTTTTTTAACAGAAATATTGTTTTAGGGCTTGGCCATTCACCAGGAGGGCGTCAATTTCCCCCCTCATATTTTGCAACTGATACATTCCTACCCCAATTTTTTCAGCTACCTGAAAAGGTTCGAGCCATATATTCTAAAACTTTGAATGTTTTCCCTACGGCTCATTCACTCTGTCCCATTTCAGGACTAAGTCTCCTACTTCAAAATTCTTCTCTTTTGCCTTATCCTTGTCAAACCACCTTTTAACTATCTGTTGATGAGAAATGAACTTTGATTTTTCTTTCTCCCTTCCTTCTTCCAACATGAGGAGGGTATCAATTCTTTGTTGTATAACCGATGAGGGTTGTCCTCAAGAATTCTGAGCAAGCTGAAGAGATGGAAGATATAGCCCATTCAGGAGAATGGCTTCCTCTGTATACCGGAAAGTATGGGGAATTTCCTATAACTTCCTTGGGTGTTACTCTATCATCCCATAAGGCATTATGAAGTGAACTATGCCAATTCCTCTGGTTGTCTGCAACTATTTTCTTTAATATCATCACTAGGTTCTTATTCGTTGATTCTGCCACTTCGTTCCCCTGTGGATAGTAGTTTGCAGAGTATTTGATTATGATTCCTTTGTCTAAAGAAAAATATTTTAATAGGGTGGAAGAAAAGTAATAGGAATTATCGAAAACAAGGAGGGAATGCATATTGAACCTTGTGATCAATTCATGTTCTATGAATTGGATCACCACCTTTTCATTCACATGAGTCAGAGGGACGTCCTCTACCCATTTCATGAAATAGTTTATGGCAGTCAATATATATCTATGTTGTTTTGAAGAACTCGATGTAATTTATCCTATGATATCTAACCCCCATTGCTCGAATGGCCTAGAGATGGCCATAGGTTGAAGTGGGACAACTTCTCTCTTTTCCCTCATCGCTCTTATTTGACAAGTTTTACAGTTCCTAGCATATGTGTGAGCATCCCTGAACAGAGTAGGCTAATAATAGTCGGCTCTCAGTATTTTGTGAGCGATGAAATTCCCTGCAAAGTGTCCACCTGCAAGACCATCATGGAGCTCCTTCATAACCTTTTATGCATCTTCTTGTTCGAGACATCTTAAAATTACCCCATCATAATTAATGCAGAAGAGCACTGAATTTATGAGGCGATATTGTGTCGATTTTAGTCTGAGAGCTTAGGGTTTAGGTTTTCTAGGAAAATCCCATGGTTAAGGAGATAAGATAATTTCCCATACCAAAACTCATGCCTTGGAGACACGTATGAATCTTCACTATACCATATTTTCAATTTATTCTCCCACCTAGGGTCTTCATTTACTTGGTCCTGTGCTTCAGCTGCCAGTTTACATAATCCTTGTCCCTTAACCAGTTAGGCAAGTTTTATATCGAGATCAAATTCTTTGACCACTACCATCCAGATCCCTCTTCTTTCCCCCATCTCTTGCTGAGTGAATAGGGATCATACTGCGAGGTGAGGCACGATGAATTTGGTATGGTTCTTTAGGATGTAAGATCTGAAGTGTTTCACTTCCTTGTACATCACATAATCTTGCTTGTCTATAGCAGGGTAATTTAGTTTGTACCCTTTGATATTAGTGCTCATAAATGAGACTGGGTCCTCATTGTTGTCATCATCCTTCTAAATCAATACTGCAGCTAACGATTGGTCGGAGGGAAAAGTGTAGAGGAAAAAATATTTTCTAAAGTCGAGACTTTGCAACACTGGAGCTTGAGATATTGCAGTCTTAATATTGTTGAAAGAAATTTTTTGTTCATCATCCCACTTAAATTCAACATCTTTGCAGATCATTTTTTGTAAGGGTTTGATAGTTTCAGCAAAATCGGGGGTGAACTTTCTCACAAAATTGATTTTCCCAAAGAAGGATTACATATCCTTTTTGTTGTGGGGTAATGGAAAATGAGCTATAGCCCTAATCCATTCTGGGTCTATGTGAATTTCTGGTTGAGATATAATATGACCTATTAGTTTCCCTTCCTCAACACCAAAGATCGTTTTCTTAGGGTTTAAGGATATACTGTATTTCCTACACCTTTCGAAAATCTGGGTTAGGTGTTGGATGTGATATTCTCTATTCTTTGAATATACAGTCATGTCATCCAAATAAACTACTACACATTTGTTGATTAGTCCTCGAAACGCTACGCCCATGGCCCTTTGGAAGGTTTCCCCTGCATTGATTAACTCAAAGGGCATGCATTTATAATAAAAGGTTCCCCACTTGGTTTGGAAGGTAGTTTTCAATTGGTCTTTCTCTGAAACTAGAAATTGGTTATAACCTTAAAAACCATCCAGCAGGGAGAAAATCTCTTAACCAGACACGGTCTGCAAGAGTTGCTCCATCGGTGGGACTAGGTAGTTAACCTTTTCCGATGCTCTATTGAGGTTTCTTAAATCCACACACAGACGGATCTCCTCGGACTTTTTCCTAACATGAACCAAATTTGCTACCCATGCAGAGTGTCTAACTTGGAAGATAATTTTAGCATCTAGTAATTTCTTCAACTCCTGACACATGAGAGGCTCTAGAGATGGGTGATACTTCTAGAGATTTTGTTGGAAGGGTTTTACTCTAGGTTTTAACAGGATTATGTGTTGAATGATACGAGTATCATAAATCTTCATATCTCGGTAGGACCATGCGAAAACATCTTGATATTCTTTGAAAAGTTTGAGATAGGCCTTTCTTTCTTCTTTAGATATTTTCTTGCCAAGATTTATATTCTTAGGATCCTCTGGGGTTCCTAGATTAATAGTCTCATACATGGGACAAGAAATCCCTATATTTGTGTTCGTTGACCCTTTAAGTCTTTCCTTTAAGTTGAAGAGATTCTCTAATTTGGCTACCCCTTTCGGTATCGTATGAAACCTCAATTTTTCAGTCGATTGATCTGTTTCAACTCTTTGTACATGGGGATCGGTTTCCACTTGTTTTTATTGAAATATGTCATCGTCAATAGCCAAATCTTTAAAAATTTCCTGATTGGTTAAGAATTTTATGATCTGTTCATATCCTTCAAAGACCTTCCAATTAGAAATATTTTTGGGCACCGACGACTTATAGAGTAGCTCCACTACGAACTGGGAGGCTTAATAGTCTTATAAAGGGGATAGCCTTGAGGCAATAGTGGCCAGGGAATCAAAAAGAGTGTTCTTTGTTCTAGGGATCACTGTAATGTTGAAGGCTTCAAAATGTTTTATTAGTCTATGCACTTCTTGTTGATAATTCCTCAGGTGGGGAGAGTTGCAATGTATAGTGTTCCTTACTTGTCTAACGATGATTTTAGAGTCTCTGAAAGCCTTTAGTTCTTTAACGTTTAAGTCTATGGATTTATTTATCCCTTGTATTAGAGCTTCATACTCGACGGTGTTGTTTGTGCATTCAAATTCTAGTCTGTAGGATAGGAAATTTTGTTTACCTTTGGGATCAATGAGGATACACCCCTCTCCTGATCCTTCTTGCGACTTAGACCCATCAAAGTACAAGGTCCAAACTTGTGAGTGAAAACAATCAGTTTATTTTTTCCTACCACTTTCCTCCTTTCCTCTTATTTGCTCGGTGGTTTTTAACAGAGGTTCTTGACAGAAGAGGATTTCTTCTGCCGCCATTGTCAAATTTGCTTGAAAAGTCATTTCAGAGTTTTGAGTAAGAGGGGCATCATATGAAAGAGGTGATAAATTACCGAAATTGGAGTTGCAGGAATAATTACCTAACACAGGGAAATCTGTCAAAGAGGGTTCGTTGAGGGTTTCTAGGTTAGTGAAAGTATGTTTTAGATATATTTCCTTATCGATCCTAATCATATGTGTGTGTCCCTTTAATGGAAACCAAAGGTGAGCCCAGTCTTTGCTAAAGTATCCATTCAACTTCTCAGACCAATCCTAACTAAGTATAAATCCATAAGCTTCTCGTATATCTACTACAATGATGTCAATTACTTGAACAAATTTCGGGTGTGTCGCCATTCTAATCATGACATCCTTGAGTTCTCCCATAACTTTCACCTAGGTTATGTCTAGTTGTATCACATGTTTATCACTTTTGAGAGGGATTGCATTTATTTTTTTGCAGATAGATAATGGCATAACATTAGACAATGCCCCTAAGTCAACCAAACAATTATGGAGGTTTCTGTTCAAGACTTCAAATGTCAATACGAACGGTGGGACAAAAGGATTTCCCTCTTTATCTTCAGAGCAAACGTTTACAGTTGGTTTATTTATTATATCTGAAAGGGATGGATTTTCTCCTTGGTCAATGCTTCTTATAGGGTTTTCTACTGACTTTAAATATTGTAACAAAAAGTCCTTTTGTTGGGGGATTCTACACATGTCCATGACCGATATATTTGCCTTCAATTTTTTCAAATATTCTACAATGTTGTAATCTATCTTGGGTGATTCTCGTGTATGGATGTTTATAGGATTTATTTGGGAGACAACATATTCTTTCGGGAGATCAGACATTTGTTTTCCTCTCAAAGTGTGGGCCATGGTAAGGTCGTTTGAGATCGACTGACCCCTACTTCGCGTTTTCACATCCAAGACCTTTGTGGGTGGTTCATGAACCTCAAATAGATCATGTGAAGGCATCGATAGGTCAGGGTTCCATAGCAGTATAGTTGTTTCTTCTGGTGGGTCAACTTCTTCCTGATCAACAATATTCACAGCTGAGCCACTTGATTGTTCGGTAAGTGAAACTTCATCTAGGAACTAGTTGTCCATCAAATTCATGGCATGCACCCATTGTGGACAGTCTCTTTCAGAATGTTTCTCTTGGTGATAGGTATAGAAAAAGTCGGATGCCACATTTCCCAGGTCGATGTTTAAGTTAGTTGGGGGAGGTTCAATTGCTTTGAACGGTGGATTTCTTTTAAAAACAGGTTTATAGGGCCTTTGACCTTGGTTTCCTTCCCCTGGACTTATTTTCATGTCTATGATTTTGTTTGACAACTTATTTATCATTCGTTGTAGTTCTTCTATATCTCCACTTCCTTTTTCGGGACCTTGTTATGTTTGTTTCCCTAGGGGTCTGGTCAATAAGAGTCCTCTCCTGGGCAGAGTTTGAACTTCCTTCTTAACTAATGGGACCTGGCCGTATTTACATCCCTTCATTTGGAATTCTATTGTTTTGGCTTCCTCAAAATTATCAGCTAAGGTTGTTTTGGCGTCCCTCTTCACAAACATGGAAATGGAAGCAAGGAGAGCATTAGCATATACTTCAATTTGCAACTCCTGTGTGGGTTTAGCTTCGGGTTGAAATTTGTTTAGGATCCTGGTGAATTGTTGATTGAATTCTTTAACCTTCTTCTTTGAACTCATGGTGGCAGTGAACAACTCATCCATCAAAGATCTTGTAGTGGTTACTTCTGCAAATTTATCTAAAAAATCCTTTTGAAACTTCATCCAACTAGTTATGGACCCTACAGGCAAGTTAAAATACCATGTGGAGGCTGAATTCTCAAAAGTATAGGGGAAAATCCAGCATACCACGTCTTCATGTTGGACATTCATCAATCTAATAGCTAGTATGAATTTTTTGATATGGTCTTCAGGCAATCCTGAGGTTTCAGGGTCAAATTTAGGGAGCAACTTTTCTGGATGTCGGGGAAGGTTATGTACTCGTCCGGGGATGGCCAAAGCATCTCTAGCCAACCAAGGTTGATTATTCTGAGGCGATTTTCCACTTTCTTCATTATGATCATTTTAATATTCCATGTCGTCCAACTCTGAAACTAAGCGTCCTGAGTTAAACCCCTCTTCGTCAAAAAAATCGTCGGGCTAGAACAGTTACCTCTTGGTGTTTTGGGTCTGATTAGATTGATTTGATGTTCGATTTTGGACCTCAATGATGATTTTAGGGGATAAATTTCGCTCATGGGCTAATTTTTCATGGTTTTTCCAAAAATGAGATTCGCTATTTTAAAAACGATTCGCCCAAATTTCTATAGGATAAACATATTTTACCTTAAAAATCGCCAAAATTTTATAAAAAATATATAAAATCCTTAGAAATTTGAATATTTTTGCAAAAATATCGCCAAACATTTATAGTTGGAATATGAAGGATAAGTCAGATTCGCTAAGGTTTCTACATTTTAAAATAAATTTCCATCCTTAAAATCATCCCTGAAATTTTCGGTGAGGGATAAATCTATCAGGTCTTCTACTGTGTGAACAAAAACCTGTTCGGGGGTGTTGACCACTGGTCTTCTTACTTTTTTCTATGAGGGAGTAACAGAGCTAAGGGTAGTGCTCCAATTTGTCGGGTGTAAGCTCTTGTGATTCTTCTTAACTGGTTCAAATCCTCATGGGGAAGAGCATAAGGTGTTTCATGGAATAAATGTTCTTCCTCTTGTTGGGGTGAGTTACTCATTTCAGGAGTACTCATTGTGTGTGGGTTGTCTTGAGAATGAATATCCATGCATGTGGGTTGTTTTGAGTCTACAGGCTATGTGAAATATTATATTAGAAATATTGTCAGCCATTCATTCTTCAGACCTCCTTCTAGCACCAATTTTGTTGAGGGGTCCTAAATCCATTTAACTCAACAGTAGGAACCAAACCCGCCACCGAGACCCAATTAGACTTTGCATAATTTGATATGGGAATGGTTCTCCAGATATTGTGATCCAACCAATTAATCGATGGGATTTATGTAGTGATTTACAGGATATCTTCTTTTGAAAACGCCTCCTTCAGTTTGAACGTTCTCTTTTTGTATTTTCTCTTATAAGTGGGTTTCATAAAAGATAGGTGTTGGTATAAACCAATTGGGTAAAGGAAAAAGGGGGGGAAATTAAATACTGAAGAAGGCTGAGCTCAATATAACCCTCATGCTCAAGCATGTAGACAAATATTTTCACATCTACGACAAGCCTAGTACTCATACATCAACTGGTTAGTATTTCAATTATTGTCTGAGATACAATTATCGAAAGAGAACATACATGCAATAAAATGATGGAAAGAAAATTAGTTTCCTTAGATCTAATCACTAATCACACATTAACACAACGATTTTTCTTCCCATCATTAGAGATAAGAACTATAAAAATATTGAATCAACTAACTTATCAATAGATTCATAAACTCTTACTCATTACAGTATCCATTCATGAGATAAAGTCAGAAGTAATTCCTCCTTAGGATCCAATCACACACTCCTTTGATGTAAAACATAAATTTGTCTCTAGTCCTAAACAAGACTTGTTAATTAAGGTAGTTCTGAAATAGTTCTTTACAATTCCAAAAAATGAGGGTCCTTGCCAAAAAACATCAACCCTTTCTACAGGGTCGACCCTCTTATTTATAACAAATTGTTATCTAAAAATAACTATCAAAAGTGAAAGCTAAGTAAAACAAAACATCGCCACATGGTGCTTTCATATTTCTGTCTTCTAAGACTCATAAAATGGTTTCTCTTAAGTGGATGACTCTTCTCATACTCTGACCATTTGACGAAAAGTTCCTCGCGTGTGTTGGCATATGGGAATATGTGTTGGTCCATAGGGGACGAAAGGATCTCCTTTATCTCCACTTCCCATGCCCGATACTTGACTACTTTATCACTTAACTATTGTAATACTACCCGAGCCTTGATCGGGTGCTCCATGAACTGTTGTACTTGACCTAGCACCATGTTTTCCACCTTTTCTATCTCTGCAGTCCACGATGAGTCTTGTTCTGAATGTTGTTTGACTATGTCATGCACGTCGACAAAGTCCTCGGGTGAGCTGAATATTGGGAGACCGATGTCTCTCATCCCCTGATTGATCTTGGTCCATCTTCTTTCACAATCGACCCATTTCTCTTGAATCTCCCACTAAGGTTCTTGGGCCATCTTCACCCAATATTCGACCAACCTCCTTATACGATTGATGTTGTTGTCCCTTGGCACCCGAATGTCGTGCTCTTCGACGTCTCGGCCATTTTGAACCACGTTGATGTAATCAATTCTTCCCACTGCTTGATGGGCCTTCTCATACCATATTTCCATGTATTTACATGTCTTTAGTTCCATAAGGGTGTCTTCTTGGAATTCAGCTATCCCTGTAGTGAAAAGGTGTCACTCACTC
>JZKD02S2248427.1:13757-33003 GCA_000966675.3 Picea glauca
CTTGGTCATGATGATGTTCCTCATCTTGTACAACATCATTTCTACTAATACTTGGTGCAATATTATGCGGAAAGTTAAAGGGAAACTCTAACTTTATAATTACAAACAATCATGCAAAATTAGTGTATACTATAACAAACATTCAAACAATATATATATACATATACATAATTTTATATAAAATTGACAAAATAAAAAAAAGATAATGAATATATAGCTAATTACCATGGGACGATATTCATTCGATCCACCATCAATGTGACCATATTTTCTACAATGTTTTGTAGTTGTTGCTATTAAAATTCTTACAGGACGTCTGAGGCAACATTTTTTACAAGGGCAATAACATCTACCATCAGCCTTTTCACCCGCTTTACTTTTTTCCCCACCTCTAACAACATTCTGTGACATTTTTCCGCACAAAAATACCCTTTCAGAACCATCGTTGTTATAACAAGATTGTCGCAACATCTTTAAATCGTCAAATATTTATAGGCCAATTTTAGGTCACTATCGTCGCAATTGCGACAATAGTGACCTAAAAATTTATTTATTTTTCTACCTAATTATTTTAGGTCATTTTCAATGGTAAAGTATGACTAAATTATTATGGTCAACTTTCGTCGCTTATGCGACGGACAATCTAACTATGTCTCTTATGAGATGAACATTGACCATTATAATTCAATCAAATAGTAGGCGTCGAGATTGCAATGAACACGGGGTAGATTTAGAAAAAAAGAACTTTTTCTCTTGCATGTTGCGACGAAAGAGTACTTGCGTCACAAGTGGTCATCGCAAATTTTTCAATATGTAGTAGTGAATGTGCAGAGATCGATACCGCAAGCTCAGGAGGAGGAGCGAACAGGAGAAGCGAATAGTATGAAGATCAAAGCTCAGAAGGAAGAGTGCATTGCAGAAGAAATTTGTGATTATTGTTGATCACTTTAGGATGAACAATGATCCTATGATAAAAGCTCAGGAGGGATAGCAAACGCATAGATCAAAACTCAGAAGTAGAAGTGTAAGCTCAACAATCGTCTAATTAGAGTGAGAAGCCTCAACATCTGTCTGATCAAGAGGTTGACCATGTTGAGTTTCTAAATATAACGCGCATCGGTCATGTGAGTGACTGTGGGCTTGAGGATTGTTGAAATATCCTGACTGTCAGATTTGCAAGCCATCAACGTCAGGAATGAATTGTGGGGAGCGAAAGTAGAATTAAACCACTTGCTAGTTATAAACCTGCAATCCATCCATATTGTTAGATCACACAGATTCAAATATCTACGACTGAGGTTGATCCAACTAACAACCAGTTTAAGTCATATTAAATCGTGACCGTTGGATGCGCAAAATCCAAATCTACAGAAGGGATAGATTGCGGAGATTGAAAATAAAATTAAATCACTCGCAAGTTGTAGTTCTGCAATCATCATCGACCATTGATCTGCTTCAAGAATATCCACAATCGTTGGATCACTTTTGAGTGGAAGGACAAGGTAAGCGAGGTAAAAAGGTTGAGAATTTGACTATCCAAATACACGTCAGTAGTCGAATCAAGCGCTAGGCCCATGTCGGGATTTTGGAGGTCGGTTGAGTCAAGGAGACTCACATGCAAAGTATCGATACCCGAAATCGTGAAACGCGAAGTCCCGATGAAATCTCGACTATTGAATCATAGACAGATCTCAATCCATCGATATAAGATACCCTTTAGGTACTATCATGATCATTAGATCAAGGAGATGAACATGCATCACATCGGGAGATCTACGTCGACGTCAGCAAGAAATCGTGATGTCCACGTCAGTGAACTACGTCAGCAATGACATGTGGTGCAATCAGACACTAACAAGTGTCAAGTTGATTCAATATTTCAGGTACGTGAAAATCATGAATATGAGTGACACATGGAAACTACTCAGCATGTGACATATCATCAAGTGATGTAAGAAGTCACGTCACTCCGAGAGTTTTTCTTCGGGATTTTTTACCAATGCACTTACCCAATGTCCCGAAGTACCGAATGCCGGACTCGAAGTGGACATGAGATGTCTAATCTGAAAGATCACTTCGAGAGCATTTATGATCGTTGATCTACTACAATGGAAGGATAGTGTAAGAAGATGCGTTAACCTACAGAAAGTGATGTCCATCGTTGATGACTTACACAACAGGAGGGCACGCATCACTGGATCATAGACTCCAGGTGAAATGCTCCAAGTGCAAACGAGAGTTTGAGAATTGAAAGTCTCAAACGTCGAAGTCCCAAAGAGGAAATAAGTTTTCCAATCTGAAAGATCTCTTCAAGATTGTTCTCAACTGTTGATCATACTACAGTGATTTGAGGCTTGAGAATCTTCAGAGTCCGGAGACCCAAAGAAAATGGTGGCCATCCATATCAATTCTTGATTAAGTCATAGTCGTCAGATTTAGCAGTGAAAGGATGAGTGTAAGGTTTAAATATGACCGTTGATTTGTCTCCGCAAAAACGTTAACCATCCGATCAGTTCGGTGATATCGTATTCGGGAGTTTTGAAATGTTGGAATTCATGAAGACCCGAAGGGAAAAGTGTCGAAATTCCATCGGTCGTTCATCCCATCAGAAGATCGAATCATAACCATTTATTTAATAAAGTGCTCAAGAACTCGTTTGGCTTAGCATCTAGTTACCGTCGATGGTCATATGCTATAAGAGTTTTAAAAGGAAATTATAATATGTCGCTATAGTTGGTAAAACCCGTGGTTCTATAACACACGGTCATATGTGATGGTTTGAAGGAAGCGCCTCCATGGAATCTGGTCTTTGTGAAAATAACAGATTCAAGAACGAATTTAATAAGATGAAATTGATCCATAAGTGATCAATTTACGAAAATCCATCATAGTGAAAATAATAACAGAGATTATTGTTAAGTTAATTAAAGAGGTGTGTTGGTCCAAATGAAGGGACACAGTGTTTCACACTCACATTGTTTTGAAGAATATATAAACATGAAAGAGTGGGAGAAGAATGTGTCTCTGCACTTCAGAACAGAAGATCAAAAGTCAAAGAAGATTCCAAGAAGATATCAGAGGAAAGAAAATGTGAATTGCAAAGAAGATGAAATGCGGTGATGAGTGTCTTATTATATACCTCTGATCATAAGATATAATTGATTCTATAATGAATCACTACTACTAGAGTTGAATAAACTCTAGTTGGATAGACTGGGTTCTATCAGCAAGCTGGGTCTTGCACCAAGCTGGGTCTTAGATGAGAGTTGGTGCTCTCCGAGGAGTTGGTGCTAAAACAATTAGTTGGTGCTAAAAGAAAATCCTCTTTCACATATATTTAAAATACTATGTTCATATCAATTATACAAAATATTATACAAACATTTGGTGTCTTTGTGTCCATTGTGATTATGATTTAATTGTTATTAATCTGTTCAATTATGTTTTAACTAGTAACTTGAAAGAAGAAAAATCTAGAATAGTCCACACACTAATTCACCCCCCCCCACCCCCCCTCTTAGTGTGGGTGGTGTGTTCTTCAATTGGTATCAGAGGGAAGGTTCCTTCAAAACACATTTTAAACAATGGAAGGTAGATCCTGAAGAAATGGGTGGACAAATGGTTCTCTCTGAATTGAAGCTCCTTTATTTGATGGAACAATTTACTCCTCATGGAGAGAAAATATGAAACAGTATCTGAAGTCAAAGGATCTGAAGTTTGGAGTTCAGTAGTAAGAAATCCCTGGGACTTAACTACATCAAAGAATATATCCAAAATTGTAGTCCAAAGAAGAGAAAGGAAGAACAATGAAGTGGCATTGAAGATTCTTCTCAATGGATTATTAGATACAATCAAGACAAGCATAGGACTATGCACATCCGCCAAGTATTTATGGATAAAGTTAGAAAAGATGTATCAAATCAAAAATAAAGACAAAGAATACATTCCTATCAAGGATGAAGATGAATACTCAACCATCAATAAAAGTAAGGATTCTCCACAATATTTTGATTGCAATAGAAGTGATATTGAATCCTCCTCTGCAAGCAAAGAAGAAGACTTAGATACAATAACAGAATGTCCTGTTAGCATCTATCCCATGGAAGAAGAAGAAGAAAAACTATCAAAGGCCAAAGAAAAGTTTGATTGGAGTCTCTCTGAATACCTCTATCACCATAATGAATCAAAATATAGATATCTTCATGACTACACTCAATAATTTCTTGAAAAGAGTCAAAAACATATCTTGAAAATAAAGGAAATGCTCAAGGACAATGATAAGATAATATATGAGCATGACAATCAGTTAGAAGAGAAAGAAGAGGATATCAATAAGCTGAAGAAAGAAATTAGTCAAGTAAAAGAAAAGGAGAAGGAAGATGATGAGCTTGGCAATCAGAAGCATATCCTGGAAATAAAAGAAAATCTAAAATATAATAAAGAAAACATTTCTAAGCAAAAGATTCAGTTAAAAACAAAGAAGATGAGATCAAAAGATTGAAAACAAAAGTTGTTGATCTAACAGAAGAAAATGAAGAGAAAAACAACAAACTAAAAAATGAAATTAGTCAAGCAAAAGAAGAAAAGAAGGAAGATGATGTCTCAATAAAACACATTGCATATCTAAAGGAACTAAGGGTAAACTATGTCAATCTTAAAATACAACTTGAAGAAGCCAAAAGGAGAGAAGATGTGGTAAGGAATCAGTTGGACAAAAAGGAAGAATCTTGTCATGAGCTGGAAGCAAAAGTTGTGAATATTAGAAAGAAGGTTGAGAAGTCAGACACCCAAAACAAGTTCTTGAACATCTCCATGACCCTGGATGAGATATTGGATAGTCAAAGATCACCAAATGACAAATCTGGCCTTGGATACAATAAGGAAGAGATCAGTACTCCTAAAAAATATGATGCAGGTGCTTCATTTGTAAAAGGTGAAAACAATTCTGACACAAGTCCTTCACTTGTAAAGGATGAAAATAGGTTTGACACAAGTCCTTAATTTGCAAAAGATGAAGACAGGTCTGACACAGCTCCTTCATTTGCAAAAAGTGAAAGAATGTATAACTCAGGATATTCATGTTCAAGAAATGAAAGAAACACTACAACATTTAGAAGATCAGATCATGGAAGACATCCAGAAGTTATTCATATACCTCAAAGCAAGTTCAGAAGAGAGACACCTTCATGGATGAATCAAAGAAGGTATGAGAGTATCCTTAATGGTTATTGTTTTTATTGTAATGAATACGGTCATAAAGCCTTGGATTCTAGGCATCTTGGAAGAAAACAAGTTGGTAGGTTCAACAATAGTATAAGATGTTGGAACCGCAATCACGTTGGACATATTGTTGCACAGTGTTACACTATGAGATGTTATAGTTGTGGTGGATATGGAAAAAAAGCCTATAAATGTTGGAACTCAAGAAAACAATCAATGAGAAATGCGTCATACAGGACGACAAAAGGAGTAAATGAAACATGGAAGAAAAAAGAAACTGCAAATATAGATGATCAGAGAACAAAGTTCAAGAAACCAGAACACTAATAGAAGTGGATATCCTAGACTGAAAAAGTGAATAGGAGTGAAGTTGATTGTTGCAAAAATAATGTCAGTCATGTGACAAGCATAGTATGAAGTTTTATCAGACAAATTTAGAGCAATGTACAGTACATATAAAATAAAAATAAATAAAAAGAAGAAAAAAGAGGGACATCTTGGATAAAAATAGATACATCTGGTTAGAGACTAATGAGAATCAATGGACAGATCCAAAATTTGTTTGAATAAGATGAGATACAATTGCGCAATGTTCCAGTAGGACAACGGTATCCGCAAAAGCACCATTCTGATGTACAAAATGAGGTACATGACATCCTGCAGAAATAACAAGAGAAGAAACCTTGTCAGAAAAAGATACCCTATTAGAAACAAAGGGGGAGAACAGTCAGTAAAAGCTCAAGGGAAGTTTTGGTTAGTAAATAATAAAGTAATTAGATTAAATCTTGAAAATACTCAATCACTACAAAAATTTGTATCAAGAAATACTACTCATTTAAAACACAAAAATCCTAATCAACTGAGATAAGAAGTTAGTAAATTAACAGGGGAAGAAACCTTGTCAGGAAGAGCTACCTTTTCAGAAACAAAGGGGGAGAATAGTTAGAAGTAGATAAAAATCATATTGACAGGTGTAGTCATTCAACTCTGACAGGCAGAACATGTCTATAGGAAGAGTTACCAAAGTTTAGTCTGGTTAGTAACATACAGAGCTTTACCAATTGTCAGAGAAGTAATTATATTGACAGATCATAGGAGAAGAAACCCTTTTCCATTGATCTCAAAGGGGGAGACAAAATTCATAAGAAGGAAAACTTCATAAAAGGAAAGCATCATCACAGGGGGAGTTTTGTAAATGAAGTTAGTGTGTTTCCCTCAATGACAAAGGGGGAGATTGTTGGATATATTTTCATTGATGTCAACATTCGATGTGATGATCTGTTGTTAATGATGAATTACCACAAATGAGATTTCCATTGATGTCAACAAGTATATCGATTAGCAGAAGATGTCAAACAATGTGCAAATATCGATAGCGCAAGCTCAGGAGGAGGAGCGAACAGGAGAAGTGAATGGTATAAAGATCAAAGCTCAGAAAGAAGAGCGCATTTCATAGTAATTCAGGTAGCAGAATAAATTCATGATTATTTTTTATCACGATAGGATCAACAATGTTCCTATGATAAAATATCAGGAGGGATAGCAAACGCATAGATCAAAACTTGGAAGGAAAAGCGTAAGCTCAGCAGTCGTCCGATCAGATTGAGAAGCCTCAACATCCGTCTGATCAAGAGGTTGACCATGTTGATCATCTAAATATAATATGCATCGGTCATGTGAGTGGCCATGGGCTTGAGGACTGTTGAAAGATTGTGATCGTCGGATATGCAAGCCATCAATGATAGGAATGAATTGCGGGGAGCGAAAGAAGAATTAAACCACTCGCTAGTTATAAACCTGCAATCCGTCCAGATCGTCAGATCACACAACTTCAAATATCTACAACTGAGGTTGATCCAACTAATGACCAGTTTAATTCATATTAAATTGTGACCCTCGAATGCACAAACACCAAATATATGTCAGGGATAGATTGCGGAGATTGAAAAGAAAATTAAATCACTCGCAAGTTGTAGTTCCGCAATCATCATCGACCAATGATCTACTTCAAGAATATCCACAACCGTTGGATCACTTTTGAGTGGAAGGACAGGATAAGAGAGGTAAAAAGGATAAGAATTTGACTATCCAAATACCCATTAGCCGTCGTATCAAGCGCTAGGCCCCTGTTGGGATTCCGGAGTTCAGGAGAGTTGGGGAGACTCACACACAAAGTCTCGATATCAGAAATCGTGAAACGCGAATTCCCAATGAAATCTGGATCGTCGAATCACAGAAAGATCTCAAGTCGTCGATCTATGATACCCTTCAGATACTATCATGACCATTAGATCAAGGAGATGAACATGTGTCGCATCGAGATATCTACATCGATGTCACTGAGAAACCATTATGTCCACATCAACGAACTACATCAGTAGTGACACATGGTGCAATCAGACACTGACAAGTGTCAAGTTGATTTGGCATTTTAGGTACGTGAAAATCACGAATATGAGTGACATGTGGAAGCTACTCAGCTTGTGACATGTCATCAAGTGACGTAAGAAGTTACGTCACTCCGGGAGTTTTTCTTTGGGATTTTTTACCACTGCACTCGCCCAATGTCCCGAAGTTCCGAAGTGGACACAAGACGTCCGATCTGAAAGATCACTTCGGGAGAATTCATGATCATCGATCTACTACAGTGGCAGGATAATGTAAGCTGATGCGTTAACCTACAACAAGCGATGTCCACCATTGATGACTTACACAACAAGAGGGAATGTGTCACTAGATTGTAGACTTCGAATGAAATGCTCCAAGAGAAAATGAGAGTTTGAGAATTGAAAGTCTCAAACGTTGAAGTCCCGAAGCGGACATAAGTCATTCGATCTAAAAGATCGCTTCAGGAGTGTTCTCAATCGTTGATCATACTATAGTGAGTTGAGGCTTGAGAATATACAGAGTCCAGAGACCCAGAGAAAATGGTGGCCATCCATCTCAATGCTTGATTAAGTCATGGTCATCGGATTTAGCAGTGAAAGGATGAGTGTAAGGTTTAAAGCTGACCGTTGATTTGTCTCCACAAAAATGTTAACCGTCCGATTAGTTCAACAATATCGTATTCAAGAGTTTTGACATGTTATAAGTCATGAAGACCAAAAGGGAAAAGTGCCAAAATTTCATCATCCATTCATCCCATCAGAAGATCGAATCATAACCATTGATTTAATAAAGCACTCAAGCACTTGTTTGTCTTAGCATCTGGTTACCGCCGATGGTCATATGCTATAAGAGTTTTAAGAGGAAATTATAATATGTCGCTATAGTTGGTAAAACTCGTGGTTCTATAATGCAAGGTCATATGTGATGGTTTGAAGGAAGCGCCTCCACAAAATCTGGTCTCTGTGAAAATAACATATTTGGGAACGAATTTAATAAGATGAAATTGATCCATAAGTGATCAATTTACGAAAATCCATCACAATGAAAATAATAATAGAGATTATTGTTAAGTTAATTAAAGAGATGTGTTGGTCCAAATGAAGGCACACAATGTTTCATACTCACATTGTTTTGAAGAATATATAAACATGAAAGAGTGGGAGAAGAATGTGTCTCTACACTTATGAACAGAAGATCAAAAGACAAAGTAGATTCCAAGAAGATATCACAGGAAAGAAAATGTGAATTATAGAGAAGATGAAATGCGGTCATGAGTGTCTTATGATATACATTTGATCATAAGATAGAAATGATTCTATAATGGATCACTACTACTGGAGTTGAATAAACTCTAGTTGGATAGATTGGGTTCTATCAGCAAACTGGGTCTTGCACCAAGCTGGGTCCTAGCTGAGAGTTGGTGCTCTCCGAGGAGTTGGTGCTCCTTACTTCAGTTGGTGCTAAAATAAAATCCTCTTTCACATATATTTAAAATACTATGTTCATATCAATTATACAAAATCTTATACAAACATTTGGTGTCTCTGTGTCCATTGTGATTATGATTTAATTGTTATTAATCTGTTCAATTATGTTTTAACTGGTAACTTGAAAGAAGAAAAAGTTAGAATAGTCCAAACACTAATTCACCCCCCCGCACTTAGTGTGGGCAATGTGTTCTCCACCTCACAGGGTAGAAACTAATGTGGGATCGGGCATTAACTAGTTCCTTAAATGTCCAAAATCCGATCGTATCTAATGCCACAAACGTCCCATTGTGATGTGAACATTTTCGTTGATATCCTCCTGCAAAATCTCTGACATCGATTGATCCTATTGTACAACGCTGATGTGGAAAAGCTGACTCAGAGATGTGAATAGGACCTAGGGAACCAAAAATGACTCGGGATAAAACTAGACCATACGATCCTCTTACATGGTGAAGACACGTGGCATTTGAGACTAATGGCTTCATTCGCTCATGTCAGTCGGAGTCGGGAATTTATTTAAGCCATACATTTCTAAAACTAAGTCCTAACTTGCCAACGCCGAAAAGTGTCTAGGATCGGTGATCGACAATAAAATTACCCAAATTCTCTTGGTTCATCTCCCTTGAGAAAGTCCTAATGCTGAAAACACCTCGGGGATCAACGATTGACGATAATTCTATCGAGATAAAAACTATTGTTGTAACCTTTCTGGATTTCCCCGATTCCGATAAGGCGCATCGGGTATCAGTTATCGACGATTTCTTTACGTATTTTGTGAATGTATGTCTTTCTTGTATTTCGTTGATGTCGAAGGGGATCGACTATCTCTCGAACCTTTATGCGAATAAATTATGCAAAACAAAACCGACTTTTGTCGATGCCAATGAGGATCGGAGCTCGACGACTGTCATCTTTGTGTGGTTCCTTTACTTAATTGAATTATTTTCGATGCCGAACTTGAGCACGTTAGGGGGGGTGTTTAGTTATTGATTCTTAATTCAGCTGTTAAGGTCTTTTATATATGAGGTTTCATAAGTTCATAAAACCTGACTAGTTGATAAGAGACATGAAAAACAAAACAAAGATAAACCATTTCCCAAAATGAAATTGAGTCAGATAGTGAAGACAATAAGTGGTACCCAAAAATGAAAAAATTTGATCAGGTTTTTTAGTGTGTGTTGAGTGCTCAACAAATGGCAACTTACTAGGTGAAAGAAGAATCTATTTTCCTTCCCCAGGCTCAACTAATGCAGACTCTAGTTAAGAAATTAACTGGTTTTATATCAGAGCCTCTTCTATCCTTGCATTTGAAATTCCCTGGTTGGTGAATCTAGCCCTGCCTGTGGGGTTTCAACCTTTATTTTTTCTTTGTTTCCTTTAACCATGACCCATGCCCTCTTTTGAAAAGAGTCGAGTAAAGCATTCACTAGCACCAAGCCTTTTAGTTATCATCATTCACTTGCTATGGTGTTGCTCCACTGCCAGCGAGCGTCCATAGCCCCGACAGAGTCACCCCGATGTCACAGACCTTGCTCTGCTGCCAGTGAGCATCCATAGCCATGATGAAGTTATCTGCATACTCTCTCGTACTTTTCACTCATTTGATGTAATTGATTTTATTTCGGCATAATTCCCTAAGTGAGTGAGAGAGGAGGATGTCTATTATTTTCAAAATGAGATGGTTAAGGTGAATTTTCGCTAGCTCTGTCTTGAGGTACATGTGGTCCTTTCCATATTAAATTATTTCCCTTCAGTTTTTTTCATACCAACAGGCGGAAACTTCATCACTTTTCCAATATTTTTTATCTGCACAGGTTAGATAGAGAACTCCTTCAAAACAACCATAATTCTCCTAGCGCTTCTTATGTTGTATGTAAGCATGAGTTAAGAACATAGTTCATCATACATCATGAACTAAGTTCAACCAATTCCTTTCTAAACACAAACTTCAAAAGCACAAAAAGTACTATAAAACAAAAATGAACAAAACCACAATCAACCTACCTAAAAACAAAATATCATGAAAACACACACATTTTTTTTTAACAGAAATATTGTTTTAGGGCTTGGCCATTCACCAGGAGGGCGTCAATTTCCCCCCTCATATTTTGCAACTGATACATTCCTACCCCAATTTTTTCAGCTACCTGAAAAGGTTCGAGCCATATATTCTAAAACTTTGAATGTTTTCCCTACGGCTCATTCACTCTGTCCCATTTCAGGACTAAGTCTCCTACTTCAAAATTCTTCTCTTTTGCCTTATCCTTGTCAAACCACCTTTTAACTATCTGTTGATGAGAAATGAACTTTGATTTTTCTTTCTCCCTTCCTTCTTCCAACATGAGGAGGGTATCAATTCTTTGTTGTATAACCGATGAGGGTTGTCCTCAAGAATTCTGAGCAAGCTGAAGAGATGGAAGATATAGCCCATTCAGGAGAATGGCTTCCTCTGTATACCGGAAAGTATGGGGAATTTCCTATAACTTCCTTGGGTGTTACTCTATCATCCCATAAGGCATTATGAAGTGAACTATGCCAATTCCTCTGGTTGTCTGCAACTATTTTCTTTAATATCATCACTAGGTTCTTATTCGTTGATTCTGCCACTTCGTTCCCCTGTGGATAGTAGTTTGCAGAGTATTTGATTATGATTCCTTTGTCTAAAGAAAAATATTTTAATAGGGTGGAAGAAAAGTAATAGGAATTATCGAAAACAAGGAGGGAATGCATATTGAACCTTGTGATCAATTCATGTTCTATGAATTGGATCACCACCTTTTCATTCACATGAGTCAGAGGGACGTCCTCTACCCATTTCATGAAATAGTTTATGGCAGTCAATATATATCTATGTTGTTTTGAAGAACTCGATGTAATTTATCCTATGATATCTAACCCCCATTGCTCGAATGGCCTAGAGATGGCCATAGGTTGAAGTGGGACAACTTCTCTCTTTTCCCTCATCGCTCTTATTTGACAAGTTTTACAGTTCCTAGCATATGTGTGAGCATCCCTGAACAGAGTAGGCTAATAATAGTCGGCTCTCAGTATTTTGTGAGCGATGAAATTCCCTGCAAAGTGTCCACCTGCAAGACCATCATGGAGCTCCTTCATAACCTTTTATGCATCTTCTTGTTCGAGACATCTTAAAATTACCCCATCATAATTAATGCAGAAGAGCACTGAATTTATGAGGCGATATTGTGTCGATTTTAGTCTGAGAGCTTAGGGTTTAGGTTTTCTAGGAAAATCCCATGGTTAAGGAGATAAGATAATTTCCCATACCAAAACTCATGCCTTGGAGACACGTATGAATCTTCACTATACCATATTTTCAATTTATTCTCCCACCTAGGGTCTTCATTTACTTGGTCCTGTGCTTCAGCTGCCAGTTTACATAATCCTTGTCCCTTAACCAGTTAGGCAAGTTTTATATCGAGATCAAATTCTTTGACCACTACCATCCAGATCCCTCTTCTTTCCCCCATCTCTTGCTGAGTGAATAGGGATCATACTGCGAGGTGAGGCACGATGAATTTGGTATGGTTCTTTAGGATGTAAGATCTGAAGTGTTTCACTTCCTTGTACATCACATAATCTTGCTTGTCTATAGCAGGGTAATTTAGTTTGTACCCTTTGATATTAGTGCTCATAAATGAGACTGGGTCCTCATTGTTGTCATCATCCTTCTAAATCAATACTGCAGCTAACGATTGGTCGGAGGGAAAAGTGTAGAGGAAAAAATATTTTCTAAAGTCGAGACTTTGCAACACTGGAGCTTGAGATATTGCAGTCTTAATATTGTTGAAAGAAATTTTTTGTTCATCATCCCACTTAAATTCAACATCTTTGCGGATCATTTTTTGTAAGGGTTTGATAGTTTCAGCAAAATCGGGGGTGAACTTTCTCACAAAATTGATTTTCCCAAAGAAGGATTGCATATCCTTTTTGTTGTGGGGTAATGGAAAATGAGCTATAGCCCTAATCCATTCTGGGTCTATGTGAATTTCTGGTTGAGATATAATATGACCTAGTAGTTTCCCTTCCTCAACACCAAAGATCATTTTCTTAGGGTTTAAGGATATACTGTATTTCCTACACCTTTCGAAAATCTGGGTTAGGTGTTGGATGTGATATTCTCTATTCTTTGAATATACAGTCGTGTCATCCAAATAAACTACTACACATTTGTTGATTAGTCCTCGAAACGCTACGTCCATGGCCCTTTGGAAGGTTTCCCCTGCATTGATTAACTCAAAGGGCATGCATTTATAATAAAAGGTTCCCCACTTGGTTTGGAAGGTAGTTTTCAATTGGTCTTCCTCTGAAACTAGAAATTGGTTATAACCTTAAAAACCATCCAGCAGGGAGAAAATCTCTTAACCAGACATGGTCTGCAAGAGTTGCTCCGTCGGTGGGACTAGGTAGTTGACCTTTTCTGATGCTCTATTGAGGTTTCTTAAATCCACACACAGACGGATCTCCTCGGACTTTTTCCCAACATGAACCAAATTTGCTACCCATGCAGAGTGTCTAACCTGGAAGATAATTTTAGCATCTAGTAATTTCTTCAACTCCTGACACATGAGAGGCTCTAGAGATGGGTGATACTTCTAGATATTTTGTTGGAAGGGTTTTACTCTAGGTTTTAACAGGATTATGTGTTGAATGATACGAGTATCATAAGTCTTCATATCTCGGTAGGACCATGCGAAAACATCTTGATATTCTCTGAAAAGTTTGAGATAGGCCTTTCTTTCTTCTTTAGATATTTTCTTGCCAAGATTTATATTCTTAGGATCCTCTGGGGTTCCTAGATTAATAGTCTCATACATGGTACAAGAAATCCCTATATTTGTGTTCGTTGACCCTTTAAGTCTTTCCTTTAAGTTGAAGAGGTTCTCTAATTTGGCTACCCCTTTCGGTATCGTATGAAACCTCAATTTTTCAGTCGATTGATCTATTTCAACTCTTTGTACATGGGGATCGGTTTCCACTTGTTTTTCTTGAAATATGTCATCGTCAATAGCCAAATCTTTAAAAATTTTCTGATTGGTTAAGAATTTTATGATCTGTTCATATCCTTCAAAGACCTTCCAATTAGAAATATTTTTGGGCACCGACGACTTATAGAGTAGCTCCACTATGAACTGGGAGGCTTAATAGTCTTCTAAAGGGGATAGCCTTGAGGCAACAGTGGCCAGGGAATCAAAAAGAGTGTTCTTTTTTCTAGGGATCACTGTAATGTTGAAGGCTTCAAAATGTTTTATTAGTCTATGCACTTCTTGTTGATAATTCCTCAGGTGGGGAGAGTTGCAATGTATAGTGTTCCTTACTTGTCTAACGATGATTTTAGAGTCTCTGAAAGCCTTTAGTTCTTTAACGTTTAAGTCTATGGATTTATTTATCCCTTGTATTAGAGCTTCATACTCGACGGTGTTGTTTGTGCATTCAAATTCTAGTCTGTAGGATAGGAAATTTTGTTTACCTTTGGGATCAATGAGGATACACCCCTCTCCTGATCCTTCTTGCGACTTAGACCCATCAAAGTACAAGGTCCAAACTTGTGAGTGAAAACAATCAGTTTATTTTTTCCTACCACTTTCCTCCTTTCCTCTTATTTGCTCGGTGGTTTTTAACAGAGGTTCTTGACAGAAGAGGATTTCTTCTGCCGCCATTGTCAAATTTGCTTGAAAAGTCATTTCAGAGTTTTGAGTAAGAGGGGCATCATATGAAAGAGGTGATAAATTACCGAAATTGGAGTTGCAGGAATAATTACCTAACACAGGGAAATCTGTCAAAGAGGGTTCGTTGAGGGTTTCTAGGTTAGTGAAAGTATGTTTTAGATATATTTCCTTATCGATCCTAATCATATGTGTGTGTCCCTTTAATGGAAACCAAAGGTGAGCCCAGTCTTTGCTAAAGTATCCATTCAACTTCTCAGACCAATCCTAACTAAGTATAAATCCATAAGCTTCTCGTATATCTACTACAATGATGTCAATTACTTGAACAAATTTCGGGTGTGTCGCCATTCTAATCATGACATCCTTGAGTTCTCCCATAACTTTCACCTAGGTTATGTCTAGTTGTATCACATGTTTATCACTTTTGAGAGGGATTGCATTTATTTTTTTGCAGATAGATAATGGCATAACATTAGACAATGCCCCTAAGTCAACCAAACAATTATGGAGGTTTCTGTTCAAGACTTCAAATGTCAATACGAACGGTGGGACAAAAGGATTTCCCTCTTTATCTTCAGAGCAAACGTTTACAGTTGGTTTATTTATTATATCTGAAAGGGATGGATTTTCTCCTTGGTCAATGCTTCTTATAGGGTTTTCTACTGACTTTAAATATTGTAACAAAAAGTCCTTTTGTTGGGGGATTCTACACATGTCCATGACCGATATATTTGCCTTCAATTTTTTCAAATATTCTACAATGTTGTAATCTATCTTGGGTGATTCTCGTGTATGGATGTTTATAGGATTTATTTGGGAGACAACATATTCTTTCGGGAGATCAGACATTTGTTTTCCTCTCAAAGTGTGGGCCATGGTAAGGTCGTTTGAGATCGACTGACCCCTACTTCGCGTTTTCACATCCAAGACCTTTGTGGGTGGTTCATGAACCTCAAATAGATCATGTGAAGGCATCGATAGGTCAGGGTTCCATAGCAGTATAGTTGTTTCTTCTGGTGGGTCAACTTCTTCCTGATCAACAATATTCACAGCTGAGCCACTTGATTGTTCGGTAAGTGAAACTTCATCTAGGAACTAGTTGTCCATCAAATTCATGGCATGCACCCATTGTGGACAGTCTCTTTCAGAATGTTTCTCTTGGTGATAGGTATAGAAAAAGTCGGATGCCACATTTCCCAGGTCGATGTTTAAGTTAGTTGGGGGAGGTTCAATTGCTTTGAACGGTGGATTTCTTTTAAAAACAGGTTTATAGGGCCTTTGACCTTGGTTTCCTTCCCCTGGACTTATTTTCATGTCTATGATTTTGTTTGACAACTTATTTATCATTCGTTGTAGTTCTTCTATATCTCCACTTCCTTTTTCGGGACCTTGTTATGTTTGTTTCCCTAGGGGTCTGGTCAATAAGAGTCCTCTCCTGGGCAGAGTTTGAACTTCCTTCTTAACTAATGGGACCTGGCCGTATTTACATCCCTTCATTTGGAATTCTATTGTTTTGGCTTCCTCAAAATTATCAGCTAAGGTTGTTTTGGCGTCCCTCTTCACAAACATGGAAATGGAAGCAAGGAGAGCATTAGCATATACTTCAATTTGCAACTCCTGTGTGGGTTTAGCTTCGGGTTGAAATTTGTTTAGGATCCTGGTGAATTGTTGATTGAATTCTTTAACCTTCTTCTTTGAACTCATGGTGGCAGTGAACAACTCATCCATCAAAGATCTTGTAGTGGTTACTTCTGCAAATTTATCTAAAAAATCCTTTTGAAACTTCATCCAACTAGTTATGGACCCTACAGGCAAGTTAAAATACCATGTGGAGGCTGAATTCTCAAAAGTATAGGGGAAAATCCAGCATACCACGTCTTCATGTTGGACATTCATCAATCTAATAGCTAGTATGAATTTTTTGATATGGTCTTCAGGCAATCCTGAGGTTTCAGGGTCAAATTTAGGGAGCAACTTTTCTGGATGTTGGGGAAGGTTATGTACTCGTCCGGGGACGGCCAAAGCATCTCTAGCCAACCAAGGTTGATTATTCTGAGGCGATTTTCCCCTTTCTTCATTATGATCATTTTTATATTCCATGTCGTCCAACTCTGAAACTGAGCGTCCTGAGTTAAACCCCTCTTCGTCAAAAAAATCGTCGGGCTCATAGCAGTTACCTCTTGGTGTTTTGGGTCTGATTAGATTGAGTTGATGTTCGATTTCGGACCTCAATGATGATTTTAGGGGCTAAATTTCGCTCATGGGCTAATTTTTCATGGTTTTTCCAAAAATGAGATTCGCTATTTTAAAAATGATTCGCCCAAATTTCTATAGGATAAACATATTTTACCTTAAAAATCGCCAAAATTTTATAAAAAATATATAAAATCCTTAGAAATTTGAATATTTTTGCAAAAATATCGCCAAACATTTATAGTTGGAATATGAAGGATAAGTCAGATTCGCCAAGGTTTCTACATTTTAAAATAAATTTCCATCCTTAAAATCATCCCTGAAATTTTCGGTGAGGGATAAATCTATCAGGTCTTCTACTGTGTGAACAAAAACCTGTTCGGGGATGTTGACCACTGGTCTTCTTACTTTTTTCTACGAGGGAGTAATAGAGCTAAGGGTAGTGCTCCAATTTGTCGGGTGTAAGCTCTTGTGATTCTTCTTAACTGATTCAAATCCTCATGGGGAAGAGCGTAAGGTGTTTCAGGGAATAAATGTTCTTCCTCTTGCTGGAGTGAGTTACTCATTTCAGGAGTACTCAGTGTGTGTGGGTTGTCTTGAGAATGAATATCCATGCATGTGGGTTGTTTTGAGTCTATAGGCTATGTGAAATATTATATTAGAAATATTGTCAGCCATTCATTCTTCAGACCTCCTTCTAGCGCCAATTTTGTTGAGGGGTCCTAAATCCATTTAACTCAACAGTAGGAACCAAACCCGCCACCGAGACCCAATTAGACTTTGCATAATTTGATATGGGAATGGTTCTCCAGATATTGTGATCCAACCAATTAATCGATGGGATTTATGTAGTGATTTACAGGATATCTTCTTTTGAAAACGCCTCCTTCAGTTTGAACGTTCTCTTTTTGTATTTTCTCTTATAAGTGGGTTTCATAAAAGATAGGTGTTGGTATAAACCAATTGGGTAAAGGAAAAAGGGGGGGAAATTAAATACTGAAGAAGGCTGAGCTCAATATAACCCTCATGCTCAAGCATGTAGACAAATATTTTCACATCTACGACAAGCCTAGTACTCATACATCAACTGGTTAGTATTTCAATTATTGTCTGAGATACAATTATCGAAAGAGAACATACATGCAATAAAATGATGGAAAGAAAATTAGTTTCCTTAGATCTAATCACTAATCACACATTAACACAACGATTTTTCTTCCCATCATTAGAGATAAGAACTATAAAAATATTGAATCAACTAACTTATCAATAGATTCATAAACTCTTACTCATTACAGTATCCATTCATGAGATAAAGTCAGAAGTAATTCCTCCTTAGGATCCAATCACACACTCCTTTGATGTAAAACATAAATTTGTCTCTAGTCCTAAACAAGACTTGTTAATTAAGGTAGTTCTGAAATAGTTCTTTACAATTCCAAAAAATGAGGGTCCTTGCCAAAAAACATCAACCCTTTCTACAGGGTCGACCCTCTTATTTATAACAAATTGTTATCTAAAAATAACTATCAAAAGTGAAAGCTAAGTAAAACAAAACATCGCCACATGGTGCTTTCATATTTCTGTCTTCTAAGACTCATAAAATGGTTTCTCTTAAGTGGATGACTCTTCTCATACTCTGACCATTTGACGAAAAGTTCCTCGCGTGTGTTGGCATATGGGAATATGTGTTGGTCCATAGGGGACGAAAGGATCTCCTTTATCTCCACTTCCCATGCCCGATACTTGACTACTTTATCACTTAACTATTGTAATACTACCCGAGCCTTGATCGGGTGCTCCATGAACTGTTGTACTTGACCTAGCACCATGTTTTCCACCTTTTCTATCTCTGCAGTCCACGATGAGTCTTGTTCTGAATGTTGTTTGACTATGTCATGCACGTCGACAAAGTCCTCGGGTGAGCTGAATATTGGGAGACCGATGTCTCTCATCCCCTGATTGATCTTGGTCCATCTTCTTTCACAATCGACCCATTTCTCTTGAATCTCCCACTAAGGTTCTTGGGCCATCTTCACCCAATATTCGACCAACCTCCTTATACGATTGATGTTGTTGTCCCTTGGCACCCGAATGTCGTGCTCTTCGACGTCTCGGCCATTTTGAACCACGTTGATGTAATCAATTCTTCCCACTGCTTGATGGGCCTTCTCATACCATATTTCCATGTATTTACATGTCTTTAGTTCCATAAGGGTGTCTTCTTGGAATTCAGCTATCCCTGTAGTGAAAAGGTGTCACTCACTC
>JZKD02S2248449.1:0-16197 GCA_000966675.3 Picea glauca
CAAGTTGTTAGATGCTAATATTATATTCCCATTCATACATACTCATTGGATTTATAACCCAGTATCAGTCATAAAAAAGAATGGGTATATAAGGATTTGCATTGATTTTAGGAACTTGAATAGAGACACTAAAAAAGAAAACTATCAAATTCCCCCTATTGAGAAAATATTGCAATGTATATTAGGATTTGAAATGCTCTCATTACTAGATGGATGTTTTGGTTAAAACCAAGTTCTAGTGTCTTACAAAGAAATATCCCAGAATTGGAAAAATAGGCCTATGTTGTATTTAAAGTTGTATTCAAAGTTGTTAAACACTTTAGGCCTTACTTGATCAAATCAAATACTAAGGTCATTTTCCCTTATCACACTATAAGAAATATCTTGGTGCAGAAGGATATGGGAGAGAAAAGAGCTAGTTGGATAATAGCCTTGCAAGAATACGATTTGGAAATCAAACCCGCTAAAATTTTCAATGGGTATGGGTTATGTAAACTAGTTGTCAAAACATCAAGTGATGAAGTACACAAAGATGCATTGTATCAAAACCAAGACCTTTTCGAGAGAGAATTTTGATATATTCATATTAATGCATACCAATGGTACTATGAAATGAAATATTATTTAATCCATGGGTCAGCCCCACATTATTTGGAACCAAAGAAGAAAATAGCTCTTAGACTCAAATCAGGTAAATATCAGCTCATTCAATGGATATTATGTAGAAAGAATTATGATGGTGTTTTCTTGAGAGGCATTGAGAAGAAGGATGTAGAAAAGGTCTTATCTGAGCTTCTTGATGGCCTATATGGTGGGAATTTCAGAGGTGACACTACTACTAACAACGTACTCAAAGCTAGTTATTATTGGCCTACTTTGTTCAAGGACTCTCATGCATACATAAGAAAGTTTCAAGAATGTCAAAGGTCGGTTGGAAAGGAAAAGAGATTTGTATTTCCCTTGTAACATGTTTTTATAGAACACCCCTTTCAACAATTAGGTTTGGATGTCATTGGGGAAATTAATCCAAACTCATCCCAACTACACAAATATATCTTGACTACCACTGATTATTTCACCAGATGGAAATAAGCAATCCCCTTGAATACAATAAATGAAAATCATGTGATATCTTTCCTTGAATCTTATATTATCACTAGGTTTGGTGTCCCTGAATATTTGGTTTTTGATAAAATTCCAAGTACTTTTATTCTCTGAGATTAACTGAATATGCTCTTGAACGAAACATTAAAGTTAGATATTCAACAAACTGATACTCACAAGGGAATGGATTGGCTGAGTCAACCAATAAAAACTTGATCAATATCTCAAGAGAAATGTCAATGACCATCAAAGTAACTGACATCATTCCCTCCTAAACTCCTTATGGGATGACATAGTAACTCCCTAATATTCTATTGTTAATTCACCCTTTTTTCTAGTCTACAGACAAGATGCAACTTTGCCTACCCATACCTTTCTTCCCTCATTGTAACTTTCTCAATCTATTTAAGATGAAGCATGTCGGGTAATGCAACAAATATTGAGTATTCTATTGAAACTGGAAGAGGAAAGGGAAAAGGACAAAATGAACTTAATACAACACTAATAAGTAATCAAAATATGGTTTGACAGGTCAGCTGTGGAAAGAAAATACTTTAAGGAGGGAGATAGTGTTATTAAATGGGACAAAGCAAATGAATTAAAAGGAAAACATACAAAGTTCCAAAAATTATGGTTGGTCCCATATCTAATTCATCAGAAAATTGGGCTTGGAACATTCAAACTCAAAACATTGGAGGGAGAAGAGGAGGAGCTCCCCGTTGATGGTAAAATCCTCAAATGATACTTCTCCTAATCACCTATAATGATATAGTTATGTACATAGTAGCTTACTCATTACTCTTTGATTTTTCTCTAGAATAAAACCTTGTTTTTCGATTTTGTCTCATCAGTCTATTTTACTACCCCAATAAAACTATTGCTAACCTCTTTCACACCTCAATTATTGGAAACCGCTTTTCAGGCCTAGAAAGCACCTTGCAAGAGAATATCTAGTCGGTTACTTATTGTGATGATGAAATGTATTGTATTTGGTATTGAGCAGTTAAATTCAACTTATGGTTATACTTTATAGCAAGAATTCATTAGTCTTTGTTTAAAGAAGACACCAATTATACATGACATGTGTGTAAGTCATTGGAGTTTGCATGGGACTGGGTGCCTATGTGACTATTCTCATACGCAACTAGTGGTTCTATGAATATTTAATAGTAATAGTTCTGGTGTCTCATGGATAATTCTTGTGAAGCCTCCATGTCCTTTAACTTCACAACCTTAGTATAATTCTGCTGGAAAATAATCCACAAAGAGAAATACCAGCTGAGACCTGCATATCAAAATGACTCTTGTATCACCCTCCTTCCCTCACACCCTATATGAATATGCACATCTATAAGCAAAATATAAACGGGTGAACATGCACTGAAATAAAAAGGAAGTTGAAGGCATAATTATGAGTGTGGGAAATATAAGTAAACCCGTCGAGGATGTGGACGCTTACTGTAAGTTTTTCTATGCTTGTATGATACCAAGGAAACTTTTTTGGGGATGTGGACGCTCGGTGGTAGTGAAGCAATGTCGGGAACAAAAGTTGAGGAATACATTATGGTCTTAAAATAGTCAAATATTGGCTTCTTTGGTGTTCTTCACCCCCCCCATATTCTCAAGATCAATTATTTTTTCCCATCTTTAATGCTCTCCATTGAATTATCCTTAAGATCACTAGACACAATAACAATAATCTAATCCTCTTCAACCTAGCATTTTTTGTGGGGTCCACGATATTGGTCAACCTATAACTTTTGTGATGAATTCAAAGAGTTGAGGAATATTATCTGGTGGTTATTTTTGAAACAAAGATAACTGGTTCTCCCTTGGAATTTTCCATTTGTTGTGAGAACACAACAACCCCACCAAAACTAATGGTTTTGGTGAGGACTCAAACTACTAAAATTTTGGCAAGACACTAATATTTACCTACCTAACTATTTATCTAGTTATGAGCATATTGTTTTCTCTTCACTAATAGGATCTATTCACTAATCGTTAGGTTTGTCTTTCTAGAACCCTCCTACACTATCATTACAACTCCAAACGTTGGCCAAGGGAACCACTGAAAGATTCAAAACTTCATATCCTCCTTGGTTGATTCATTTAATCTTATCCTTTACTCCCTCATCGTCAATTTTCTCTCCACCCTTCAATGTGCTTGAAACCAAAATCCCAACAACAACTCCTTTATAGCGTCTTCTTCTGAGAAACTATTGTGCGAGCTTTACCTCCAAATAAAATATTCCAATGATGAAAATGGCCTCATGATTAAGTACTCAAATTCCAATATATGATTGGTCTTAAACACATCACAAGGATCAACTAGGTCCTACCTTTCTGCGAGGTTTCAAAAATAGTTCAAAACAACCATATCTCGGGTACATGGAGATATCCTATTGATCATTTTTACTTGAATAATATCGTTGGAGGAGGAGGAGGATATAGAGAGGTTGCATGAATGATTTTTCAATCACCGACGATGACAAGGTAGGGAAATTTTCCTCTTTGAATGACCTTTCCTAATTAATTTTCCCAACATAGGATTTTTTCCCTTCTAAACCCATCATTTCTAATGTACGTCGACCACATACACAATTGATCACCTTGAGAAACAATTTAATGAAAAATGGTACACATCTGACTTGGTCTTAGTTGTATCACGAATGACATTGATTTCTCTATAATATGAGTGGGAATTAATAACAAAACAATATGGGCAACATACATAAGCATAAACCCAATCGTGAAGAATACTAAGAGCTGAGCAGTCACCTTTAAGGAGAAGAACCGAGGAAGTCATGTTGTGGGTTTTCTTCTCAGGCTAGCAAGTATATATTGAATAAGTTATAAATTTGTTCGTGTCTACAGTTAAATAGAGGAAGTGATTTTATTTTGAATGGTTGTTTTTGCAAGTGACAAATTATCCTCAATGCAGACTCGTAAAACAAAGGGCCAAGTCATTTCTGGTCTTGTTGATTGTTGGACACGGTGTTATGTTTTCATTGATGTCAACAAGGGTTAATATCAATTTATCATCCAGACAAGTACCATGTTATACCAGTTTCAGAAATCGATAGTAAATAACGAAGATGTTATACCATGTTTCTGGTCATGTTATACCATGTTATTTTCATTGTTTGATCAAAATAAGAGCACGATCGAATGGTAAAGAATGAAGAACAATTTTGATTGTTGGATCAAAATAAGAGAACGATCGAAAGGTAATGAAAAAATAAAAATGTTGATCATTGGATCAAAATGAAACCATGATCCAATGACTTGGACATTTTTTCGTGAGTCAGTTGAGCACCCCCCCAAAAATGGCTAAGTATCATATTCTATTGGTCAGACTCATATCACTTGAAAATTTATAAGTATGGTTCATTGTGGAGGTAATGGAAGTTCAATGTGCATTTTGATGCCATCCAAAAAGAAAAATGATTTTGCGAGTCAGTGAACCCGAGAAGAATCACTTAAAAGTTTTCTACCTATAGGTTCATTTTGGAGGTAACAGAATTTGGGCGTGCATTTTGATGACACTCGAAAATACATGTGAGTTTGGGAGTCTGGAAGTTCATGAATTCGAGAATAATCACTTAATATTTTCTAAGTATAGGTTTATTATGGAGGTAGCAGAAGTTGGGCGTGCATTTTGATGACACTTGAGAATACATGTGATTCCCTAAGTCTGACAGTCCGTGATCCCGCCACATAAAATAATTCTAATTAAAAGTCCATGTTTGAAATGAATGACTATCGTCCACTCAATGATTGATTAAATCCAAACCGTGGATCTATCTAAATTTCCTAGGAAATATTGTGGACCATCCACTCAACACTTGATCATATCTGAATCGTCGATCTAAATTAATGCCAACATAAGCTCGAGTCCACGAGTCTGCAAACCATCAACTCAATTTTTGATTAAATCCAAACCATGGATATTTCTAAAGTTCCTATATAAGCCATGGTTGTCCACTCAACACTTTATCATATCTGAATCGTTGATCTAATTAACACCAAGATAATCCATGTGCGTGGTTTTTGTCTATCACATACTAGGGTTATATGGAAAACATGGGGCAATGAAGGAAATGTTGGATAGCACTTGGTTGTAGGGTAAGGTCACTTGGTTGTAGGGTAAGGTCACCTTGTAACAAGAAAAGTGCCTACATGCTAAACCATAAAATAGGTCTTCCACCATATTTTTTTAGATGTTGGTCACAACATTTGGTTCTATGAAAAAGGGGCCATGAGATTAGCACCCATCCATATTGACAACACAACAAATGTACCCGAAAATATTAAACGGTTCAAACTTTTTCTATTAAATAACCTAGAATACAATGAAGAAGTATGAGATTAGAATAAAAGGGGTCGATCCATCAAATACCAAGAGATCTAATCAGACAAGGAAAAGAAGGGTTCAAAACTATAATTGAACAGGTTTTGTAAAATAATAAAGGATTTTTTATTTATTAAAACAACATTATTATTAAATAAATGAAGAGGTGCAATGATACATTATTAAAAGACACACCGGTTCAAATTTTATACCTATTGGAAGACTATTTGAACCAGGAAATATGGTGGAAGGAAGATGTCTCTATGCTCTAATTGAGAATATCAAAACATATACAAATTCCATGGAAGAACTTGAAACATTCACATGAAGTGAGAGTGGAAGGGAGGAGCAAGGGAGGATTGAAGTCCTCTATAGGTTGAAGCCTGAAACAGGGAGTTTTCGATTCCTCAATTTGGTGCTTAAAAAAAAGAGGATTGGAGTCCTCTACAGGTTGGAGCCTGATCTACAGGGAGTTGGTGATTCCTCAAGTTGGTTCTTATAAAATAAGGGATTGGTGTCTCCTTGATTTGGTGCTCAAAACAAGATATATTGGTGTCTCTTACAAACTGTAACTTGTAAATGAAATACAATTTTTCTGATTGTTACTTTTAAAATTTAGAGTTATGTACATTCTTATTGATAAATTGTTATAAATTAATAAAGAATTGATTTAATTTGAGAAAAAGAACAATATTGATTCACTCCCCCCCTCTCTCAGTATAAGAGCAGGTTCCTTCACCACTTTCTAACCACTTTAAGGAATATTTTGAGAAATCCAATGGATCGACAAGAAGGAATGTCCTCCAACAAAGCCCCATTATTCAAAGGAAATGATTATATATTTTGGAGTGTAAGGATGAGAATTTATATGATGGATCTTGGATGTGATGTTTGGTTATCTATGATAAATGTTTAGACTGCACCAACTACTGCACCTTCATATGTTGCTACAAAGAAACTATGCAATGATAATTCAAGGGTTGTTGATGCAATTCTAGGTGGATTTGCATATCCTATATTTGTAAAAGTTATGCACTATAAATCAAAAAAATAAATTTGGGACAAACTTAAAGTCATCTATGAATGATATGGAAAAGTTAATAAAGAAAAACTTCAAACATGCATAGGACAGTTTGAGAGTATGAAGATGAAAGAGGAAGAAAACATTGAATAATATTTTCAAAGAGTGGATGAAATTGTCAATTCATTCAAAGCATTGGGAGAAGAATTAAAAGAAAAAATTATTGCCCAAAAGGTTATGAGATCATTACCAATGAGATATGATTCCAAGGTATCTATTTTCATAGATAGAGAAGACCTTAAAAAACTTACAATGGATGAACTTCATGGGATTCTTATAACCTATGAGTTGAAAATCGAGTAATAAAATTCATCAAAAATGTAAACAACCTTTAAAGCATAAAAAGAAACAAAGAACCATGAGAATCTTCCAAATGAAAATCAATCAGACATATCATATGAAGAACATGATAACTTTAAAGGAAACTCAAGAAAGGGTATGGGAAATACAAAGGGAAGTTACCCCTCAAATGTTTTAATTATGGAAAAGTTGGACATGTTTCCTCCAAATGTCTCTGTCCAAATAAATAAGAGAATGATGATGAAGAAAATCAAAATCATAAATAATATAAAAAGAGAAAAACTGGAAACAAGAATAAATTCTACAAGAAAAAGAAAAACTTATACTCCAAAGAAGATAGAAGTCCATTTGACATGAGTGAAGATAACGAGACAAAATTTTTATTTATGGGCATGGAATCTCAAAATAAAGATTCTGATGATAATGAAGAAAACTATGAAGTTGAAGGAGAAGTAGACCTTGAAGGAGAACTTATTAGTTCTCTTTAAGAACTGAGAAAATATCAAAGGAAGAACAATTATTGGAATATGAAGAAAAACAAAAATCAAGAGAAAAGGAAGTTTCAAAAACCATCAAGGAATCAAAACAAATCATTATTGACTAGAATATCGAACTCCAAGAAGCTAAAACAATTCAAGAGGTCATAAGTAAACAACTAAATGAAAAGAAACAAGACTGTGACAAGCTAGAGGTTGAAATTGTTTTTCTAGAAAAAGAGCTTGAGAGAGGAAACAACCAATCAAGATTTGAAAAAAGTTCAAAAATATTGGATGATATTCTTAACAGTCAAATATCATCAATCAATAAGACAGGATTAGGTTATGGTCAAAATAATTCTAACAAAGGATCTAACTCTACATCTTAGGAAACTGACAAAAATCCAAAAATTTATGCAACTACTCTTCAGATATCTTTCAAAAAGGAAGAAAGAAAAATGAAGATTGATTCTCATCAACATAAATCTTCTCTCCCTTCAAAAGAAAATGAATATAGAAATAATACAAATACAAGAAGAACTACCCCAAAAGGTATCAACGTCTCTTTCTTGGCTATTTTTTCTCTTGCAATAATTATGGACATAAAGAATTACATTGTAAAGCTTATGAACAATACAATCATAAAAAGGTTCAAATATATGGTTATAAGAACAACAAGAATAATAATAATCAAGAGAATAGAAACTATAATTCATTCTCTCCACTGCAAAATTACAATGTTGAATGCCTCAAATGCAACAATTATGGTCACAAATCTAGTGATTGTAGACTATCAAAGCTTCCCATAAAAACGTCCAAAATTCAAGAAGAAAAACATAAGCATGCATGGAAAGAAAAACAAATGGAAGAAAAAGAAACCAACTGTAAGGTAGCCTTATATGCTAAATATAAAAGGAGTCAATGGTATGTTGACAGTGGATGTTCAAAACATATGACTGGGGATCAATACAAATTCCTCATTCTGAAAAAGAAATAAAAAGAAGTGTTACATTTGGAGATAATGTCTCTGTCAAGATACTTGGAAAGGGAACAGTCAGTGTAGGAAATAATAAAGATAAAGAATAAAATGTGCTATTAGTTGAAAATTTGAAGCCTAATCTCCTCAGTGTGAGACAAACTTGTGATCAAGGGCACATAGTCATATTTGACTCTAAAAAATGTGAAATTAGAAAAGAAGAGTTGAGAAAAATAGTGGTTGTTGCACCAAGGACACCAAGTAATGTTTATATATTAATCATAGAAGAAGAAGAAAAATGTTGCATGAGCCAAATAGATGAAAATTGGCTATGGCACAAAAGAATGGGACATATAGGTTTTGACAATTTAATAAAATTCAATACGAAGGACGCTGTGAAAGATATGCCAAAGATTATTCAACCTTCAAACTTAGTTTGTAGACACTACCAACATGGAAAGCAAACAAGAGTAAGATTTAATACAAAAGAATACTCTACATCAACAACCATTGTAACTTGCTCACACTGACCTTTGTTGGCACAGGGGAAGACCCAGGGTTCAAATCCAAGAGTGCACCAACAAGCCCTAACTACTGGCCCTTTCGGAAACACCTGCGAAGTAGATGTAGTCTCACTCGAAGAAGCTATGGGGGGGTTGTGGGACAAAGGTGTCTACAACCAAGGGGAATATCAAGTGGATCTAATACTAGAACAATACATCATGCATATATCACTTATCAACTTAGATCTACTCCACACAACTATTTATCAGATCTAACACAATAATGCAATAGTAGTATATCAAAGGGAAAATAACATAGCATCAATCACACACTACACAAGGTATACATGGTTCACCCTCTCTCTAGGGCTACGTCGACATAAATTTGCTTATAATATATTAGGATGAAGCATACAGTTCTTGTCTGTGCTCTTAGCTAGCATATCTTCTTTCTTCTCCTCTTTGTCTCTCCCCTCCCTACGCACCCAACTGCAGGGTTGATCTTCGCACCCAGCTAAATATCTTACAATACCGAAGGCTCTCATACTCATCACTTCCTTCTCACACAATATCACTCACTCGATAACACAATGACAATGACAACAACAACATTCATAACACCAACAACAGTAACAATAACCTATCCCAGGTCCTCTAGACCTCTATTTATGCATTACAATCACTCACTGACATCCTTAGGCCGAAAACTAGGTGTCAAAACCCTAGATACCAAAAACCTAAGTGTCTAAAACCCTAGGTCAACTTGACCTGTGTTTTCAGGGCTTCGCCAGCCTGTCTTTCCTTCCTTCTCACATGGTGCTCCAAAGCATCCAACAATGGATTTTTCCTCTTGTTGAGTTGTCCATGATCTGTCTTTCTTGTTGATTTGTCATCCTCGATTTCCTCATCCAACGACTTGCTTCCTTTTACTTCGCTCTGTATTTTCTTGTCTTTTTCTCACTTCGACCCAGTAACAGTCACTGTGTCTTCCGCGTATTTCACATTTTTCCTTTTCTTCCTTGACCTTCACTTACTTTCATAACCAAGGGCCAACAGGCCCCCAACACTCACCTGTGACTCATCTTGAGGCACTTCAAATCTGACCTTTTTGTTTTACTTTGACTTCACGATGCGCAGTGCAACCTTTTCTTTCTGCTCTATGCCTCCTCTCCTTCCCTTTCAAACTATATTTTCTGTTTCTGGTACCCAGTTTCAACTACACCTGGTACCTAGACCATTTTCATCATGCTTTTACTAAGAGCTGCAAGGTAGCTGGTCATCATAATACAATTTCAGCTGACTCTCGTTCACGAAACCTTCCTTCCATTCTCCATTCAAAGTCTTCAACTACGCATATCCTCCGTATGTAATATAGGTGACCTCATAAGGCTCTAGCCAATGCATTTTGAACTTTCCTAGATACTTCATGAACTTACTGTCATATACCAGTACTAGATCGCCTTGTTTAAATGCCTTCTTCTTGATGTGCCTGTCATGATAGGCCTTCTCTCCTTCCTTTTGTACCTGCTGATGGAATCTTGCAATAAATTTGTCTTCTAATTCGACCAACTGTGCAAGCCTTTCTCGAACAACGACAATGTCATCCATATCTGTAAAGGAAAAAATTCTCAAGCTTGGTACCAAGTATTCCATGGGGACAACGACTTCAAGTCCATACACCAATTTAAAAGGGGTCTTCATTGATAGCTTCTTACATGTGGTTCTATAGGCCCATAGTACCATTGTTACTCTTAAATCCCAATCATCCCTGTTCACATTGAAAATATTCATCAGTGTTGTCTCCAAGATCTTGTTGAATGCTTCCATTGTCCCATTTTCTTGTGGATGGTAAGGCGTTTTCTTCTGATGGTGGACTGCAAATTCCTCAGTCAAGGATTCAACTATTTTATTTATGAAATGTGTGCCTTGATCTCTCATAAATATCTTTGGGCATCCAAACCTGGTTGTGATGTCATAAAATATGAAGCACCCAATTGTAGTTTCACTACAGTCCTTAACTGCTCTTGCTTCAGCCCATCTGGTCAAGTATTTTGTCGCAGTAATTATGTACCTTGCTCCTGCGTGCTTTCCTGGTGGGTTTATAGGTCCCATGAAGTCAATGGCCCATTTCTCAAATGCTTGTAGGGTTAGTTGTGGTGCTAAGGGAATTTAATCTCTTCTAGATGGTTTCCCAACTCTTTGGCATACATCGCAGGCTATGTAATAGCCTTTAGCATCTCTGTGTAAGGTAGACAACCAAAGGCCAGCTCTAAGAACCTTCTGCGCAGTTTCTTTCCCTGCGTAGTGTCCTCCTACAATGCCTTCATGAGATTCAACGAGGATTAATGGTCGCTCTGCCTCCATAACACACCTTCTCAATATCTCATCAGGTCCCATTTTGTATAATTGTCCAACTATAAGTGAAAAGTCGGAAGCTCACACTACTAGTTGTTTCTTCTGAGGAATTGTATACTCACTAGGTGCCATTCNCAAGTTGTTAGATGCTAATATTATATTCCCATTCATACATACTCATTGGATTTATAACCCAGTATCAGTCATAAAAAAGAATGGGTATATAAGGATTTGCATTGATTTTAGGAACTTGAATAGAGACACTAAAAAAGAAAACTATCAAATTCCCCCTATTGAGAAAATATTGCAATGTATATTAGGATTTGAAATGCTCTCATTACTAGATGGATGTTTTGGTTAAAACCAAGTTCTAGTGTCTTACAAAGAAATATCCCAGAATTGGAAAAATAGGCCTATGTTGTATTTAAAGTTGTATTCAAAGTTGTTAAACACTTTAGGCCTTACTTGATCAAATCAAATACTAAGGTCATTTTCCCTTATCACACTATAAGAAATATCTTGGTGCAGAAGGATATGGGAGAGAAAAGAGCTAGTTGGATAATAGCCTTGCAAGAATACGATTTGGAAATCAAACCCGCTAAAATTTTCAATGGGTATGGGTTATGTAAACTAGTTGTCAAAACATCAAGTGATGAAGTACACAAAGATGCATTGTATCAAAACCAAGACCTTTTCGAGAGAGAATTTTGATATATTCATATTAATGCATACCAATGGTACTATGAAATGAAATATTATTTAATCCATGGGTCAGCCCCACATTATTTGGAACCAAAGAAGAAAATAGCTCTTAGACTCAAATCAGGTAAATATCAGCTCATTCAATGGATATTATGTAGAAAGAATTATGATGGTGTTTTCTTGAGAGGCATTGAGAAGAAGGATGTAGAAAAGGTCTTATCTGAGCTTCTTGATGGCCTATATGGTGGGAATTTCAGAGGTGACACTACTACTAACAACGTACTCAAAGCTAGTTATTATTGGCCTACTTTGTTCAAGGACTCTCATGCATACATAAGAAAGTTTCAAGAATGTCAAAGGTCGGTTGGAAAGGAAAAGAGATTTGTATTTCCCTTGTAACATGTTTTTATAGAACACCCCTTTCAACAATTAGGTTTGGATGTCATTGGGGAAATTAATCCAAACTCATCCCAACTACACAAATATATCTTGACTACCACTGATTATTTCACCAGATGGAAATAAGCAATCCCCTTGAATACAATAAATGAAAATCATGTGATATCTTTCCTTGAATCTTATATTATCACTAGGTTTGGTGTCCCTGAATATTTGGTTTTTGATAAAATTCCAAGTACTTTTATTCTCTGAGATTAACTGAATATGCTCTTGAACGAAACATTAAAGTTAGATATTCAACAAACTGATACTCACAAGGGAATGGATTGGCTGAGTCAACCAATAAAAACTTGATCAATATCTCAAGAGAAATGTCAATGACCATCAAAGTAACTGACATCATTCCCTCCTAAACTCCTTATGGGATGACATAGTAACTCCCTAATATTCTATTGTTAATTCACCCTTTTTTCTAGTCTACAGACAAGATGCAACTTTGCCTACCCATACCTTTCTTCCCTCATTGTAACTTTCTCAATCTATTTAAGATGAAGCATGTCGGGTAATGCAACAAATATTGAGTATTCTATTGAAACTGGAAGAGGAAAGGGAAAAGGACAAAATGAACTTAATACAACACTAATAAGTAATCAAAATATGGTTTGACAGGTCAGCTGTGGAAAGAAAATACTTTAAGGAGGGAGATAGTGTTATTAAATGGGACAAAGCAAATGAATTAAAAGGAAAACATACAAAGTTCCAAAAATTATGGTTGGTCCCATATCTAATTCATCAGAAAATTGGGCTTGGAACATTCAAACTCAAAACATTGGAGGGAGAAGAGGAGGAGCTCCCCGTTGATGGTAAAATCCTCAAATGATACTTCTCCTAATCACCTATAATGATATAGTTATGTACATAGTAGCTTACTCATTACTCTTTGATTTTTCTCTAGAATAAAACCTTGTTTTTCGATTTTGTCTCATCAGTCTATTTTACTACCCCAATAAAACTATTGCTAACCTCTTTCACACCTCAATTATTGGAAACCGCTTTTCAGGCCTAGAAAGCACCTTGCAAGAGAATATCTAGTCGGTTACTTATTGTGATGATGAAATGTATTGTATTTGGTATTGAGCAGTTAAATTCAACTTATGGTTATACTTTATAGCAAGAATTCATTAGTCTTTGTTTAAAGAAGACACCAATTATACATGACATGTGTGTAAGTCATTGGAGTTTGCATGGGACTGGGTGCCTATGTGACTATTCTCATACGCAACTAGTGGTTCTATGAATATTTAATAGTAATAGTTCTGGTGTCTCATGGATAATTCTTGTGAAGCCTCCATGTCCTTTAACTTCACAACCTTAGTATAATTCTGCTGGAAAATAATCCACAAAGAGAAATACCAGCTGAGACCTGCATATCAAAATGACTCTTGTATCACCCTCCTTCCCTCACACCCTATATGAATATGCACATCTATAAGCAAAATATAAACGGGTGAACATGCACTGAAATAAAAAGGAAGTTGAAGGCATAATTATGAGTGTGGGAAATATAAGTAAACCCGTCGAGGATGTGGACGCTTACTGTAAGTTTTTCTATGCTTGTATGATACCAAGGAAACTTTTTTGGGGATGTGGACGCTCGGTGGTAGTGAAGCAATGTCGGGAACAAAAGTTGAGGAATACATTATGGTCTTAAAATAGTCAAATATTGGCTTCTTTGGTGTTCTTCACCCCCCCCATATTCTCAAGATCAATTATTTTTTCCCATCTTTAATGCTCTCCATTGAATTATCCTTAAGATCACTAGACACAATAACAATAATCTAATCCTCTTCAACCTAGCATTTTTTGTGGGGTCCACGATATTGGTCAACCTATAACTTTTGTGATGAATTCAAAGAGTTGAGGAATATTATCTGGTGGTTATTTTTGAAACAAAGATAACTGGTTCTCCCTTGGAATTTTCCATTTGTTGTGAGAACACAACAACCCCACCAAAACTAATGGTTTTGGTGAGGACTCAAACTACTAAAATTTTGGCAAGACACTAATATTTACCTACCTAACTATTTATCTAGTTATGAGCATATTGTTTTCTCTTCACTAATAGGATCTATTCACTAATCGTTAGGTTTGTCTTTCTAGAACCCTCCTACACTATCATTACAACTCCAAACGTTGGCCAAGGGAACCACTGAAAGATTCAAAACTTCATATCCTCCTTGGTTGATTCATTTAATCTTATCCTTTACTCCCTCATCGTCAATTTTCTCTCCACCCTTCAATGTGCTTGAAACCAAAATCCCAACAACAACTCCTTTATAGCGTCTTCTTCTGAGAAACTATTGTGCGAGCTTTACCTCCAAATAAAATATTCCAATGATGAAAATGGCCTCATGATTAAGTACTCAAATTCCAATATATGATTGGTCTTAAACACATCACAAGGATCAACTAGGTCCTACCTTTCTGCGAGGTTTCAAAAATAGTTCAAAACAACCATATCTCGGGTACATGGAGATATCCTATTGATCATTTTTACTTGAATAATATCGTTGGAGGAGGAGGAGGATATAGAGAGGTTGCATGAATGATTTTTCAATCACCGACGATGACAAGGTAGGGAAATTTTCCTCTTTGAATGACCTTTCCTAATTAATTTTCCCAACATAGGATTTTTTCCCTTCTAAACCCATCATTTCTAATGTACGTCGACCACATACACAATTGATCACCTTGAGAAACAATTTAATGAAAAATGGTACACATCTGACTTGGTCTTAGTTGTATCACGAATGACATTGATTTCTCTATAATATGAGTGGGAATTAATAACAAAACAATATGGGCAACATACATAAGCATAAACCCAATCGTGAAGAATACTAAGAGCTGAGCAGTCACCTTTAAGGAGAAGAACCGAGGAAGTCATGTTGTGGGTTTTCTTCTCAGGCTAGCAAGTATATATTGAATAAGTTATAAATTTGTTCGTGTCTACAGTTAAATAGAGGAAGTGATTTTATTTTGAATGGTTGTTTTTGCAAGTGACAAATTATCCTCAATGCAGACTCGTAAAACAAAGGGCCAAGTCATTTCTGGTCTTGTTGATTGTTGGACACGGTGTTATGTTTTCATTGATGTCAACAAGGGTTAATATCAATTTATCATCCAGACAAGTACCATGTTATACCAGTTTCAGAAATCGATAGTAAATAACGAAGATGTTATACCATGTTTCTGGTCATGTTATACCATGTTATTTTCATTGTTTGATCAAAATAAGAGCACGATCGAATGGTAAAGAATGAAGAACAATTTTGATTGTTGGATCAAAATAAGAGAACGATCGGAAGGTAATGAAAAAATAAAAATGTTGATCATTGGATCAAAATGAAACCATGATCCAATGACTTGGACATTTTTTCGTGAGTCGGTTGAGCACCCCCCAAAAAATGGCTAAGTATCATATTCTATTGGTCAGACTCATATCACTTGAAAATTTATAAGTATGGTTCATTATGGAGGTAATGGAAGTTCAAGGTGCATTTTGATGACATCCAAAAAGAAAAATGAGTCTGCGAGTCAGTGAACCCAAGAAGAATCACTTAAAATTTTTCTACCTATAGGTTCATTTTGGAGGTAACAGAATTTGGGCATGCATTTTGATGACACTCGAAAATACATGTGAGTTTGGGAGTCTGGAAGTTCATGAACTCGAGAATAATCACTTAATATTTTCTAAGTATAGGTTTATTATGGAGGTAGCATAAGTTGGGCGTGCATTTTGATGACACTTGAGAAGACATGTGATTCCCTGAGTCTGACAGTCCGTGATCCCGCCACATAAAATAATTCTAATTAAAAGTCCATGTTTGAAATGAATGACTATCGTCCACTCAATGATTGATTAAATCCAAACCGTGGATCTATCT
>JZKD02S2248449.1:25192-36879 GCA_000966675.3 Picea glauca
CTAGAGGTCTCCTCAAATACTTTCTATCTTACAATCTATAATGCTTGATCTACTGAAGGATATTGACTGTCAAATAAGAAGGTGGTTACAAAGTTCTGATTCATACCTTCCCAATCTGCAGTGATGAGGCGCAACTCCGCTTGAAGGTACCAGTTGATAGGGGTTGTGTCTAGTGTTTTAATGAACTTGTGAACCCACTGCTCTTGAGGAATGGTTCTCCAAGCTTCCTCGCAACTTCGCACATGGTCCTTTGGGCAGCTTCGACCTATGTACTAAACTTTGCAGCCTTCTACTTGTGCTGAGAACCACATGGCCATCAAGGTACGAAATTGTACCCATTATGTAATGTTGTTTTTGTGTGTCCCCCACCATCTCACTGGTGTTTATTTCAAGGCCTCATCCATTGCCAACAATCTCTGTTGTGTTGGTACACTTTCTTTGAATTCTGACAAGAAGGTTTCTAAAGGATTCATACCATCAAAGGTGGGCAATTTACTTACTATTGTGCCGATCCAATGAACATCTCTGGTTAATATAGAACATCTCCTTGTAGATACTTCATACATTTTGTTATGCCAGTTCTCCAATGATTCTTATGAATTTGATGAACATGTGTTGTCACTTCTCCAACTTAGGTTTCCATCGGCCATAGGATTAATGTAATCCTGCTATCTGGCTGTTAATTTGTATATGTTTTCTAGTTCATAGGTGTGGTCTTCTTCTCTGATAGGTTTTGTGTATCACTGAACTTCATTTGGATATAAAGGTGCAATGAACCTAAGGCCATCTCTTTCAAACATCATATGTCTTTTCTTTAAATCAACTATAGTGGAATTATTGAAAGCCCAATCAATTCCTAACAGCGCAGGGTAAGGGAAGTTGTCATCGACTATCTCAATTACCTCAAAATATACAAACATTCTTACTTCATCGATGTCCACAGGGACATATTCCAATCTTCCAGAGGGGCTTATATCTTTCTGATTAGCCATCCTAAGTCTGATAGGGGAATATATCAACTTCAGTTTTCCCATCAGTTCCCAGGTTTGCTTCGTCATGACATTGACATCCGGCCCTAAGTTGAGGACCACATAGTCTATATCATATTCTCCTATCTGATAATTCAAGTGTAGTTCCTTATTTTTCCTTCTCTTCTTGGATAGTTGATGTAATTATTTATTCAATACATGATCTATCCTTCCTATCTCGTACTGTCTGATTAAATTTTGTAGCTCTTGTACAACGCTCTCATCCTGAATTAACTTAATACAAGTATATAAAAATTCCATGAGCTTTCTTACCTCTTTTCCCTCTTTTGGAAAAGAAGACTAATCGAATGCTAGAGGAATTCCATATTCTCTTACTTCGGTTCATGTCTTTGATGAAGAACCTTTATCTCCTTTGAACTCTTTTCTTTCCTCCTCAAATATGTCTTTCTTTCTTTGCATCAAAAGTCTAGGTTTTCTCTATAGATTTTCGAACTCCTAAGTCTTTTGTAGTCTTTCCTTGGATCAACCTATCTTCTCCTGTAATAGCACCTCCTCTAGTGATAAAAATGACTCTAGGGTCTCCTCCACGATGTTCAACATATATCAGTTTCACTTGTGGGTTTTGTTGAGTTCCTCGTTTTTCCTGAAGCTTAGCTAGTAGCACAGGACAATCCTCCATAACGTGTTCAAAGGAATTGTTGTAGCTACAAGTAGTGAAAGGGTTATGGCAGTCCCTTGCTAAGTGTCCTAGTTGTGCACAGTTGTAACAGATGATCTGTCCTTGACCTCGACCCATACCTCCTCCTCCTCCTCCTTTGAATCCACCGCGAAGATTGAATTTTCCTCTCCCAAGGGAGTTGTACTACATAGTGTTTCCTTCTTGTTGTACTTCACCTTAAATTTTGTATGTGTCTCTTGACCTTTCATGCATGATTTGATAAGCCCTGCAATCCCTATCATCGTGCCCTACAGACTTACAAAATGTGAAATACAAATTTGTGGGTGTCTAAACATATTTTTGCATGTAATAGCACTCACCAGGGAGATGTATATTCCTGCATACCTCGCACCAAGGTAGGGAAACTTGCTTCAAAGGGCTCGGAGCTCCAAAGGCCAAGTATTCACGAAATAGGGGACAGTGTTCCTTTTCATTTCCTTATGATCTAAATCTGACACACCATATGTCTTCTCTTTTATCTTTTCCCTTGGCTTTCTTCATATCCTAGACCTGCAGAGAAAAACTAGTTAGCTGACTCATGATTTGACTCATAGATGAGCTAGATTCTCCCATAGGGGCTGAATCTAACTTCATGGTGATTTCCAGCACCTCGTCCTGCGAAGCAATCTTCTATTGCATCAGGGGAACTATGATGTGTGGTAAGAGGGCAACAATGAAACATTCTTTGTTCTTCTCATCTGGAATCTAAAACTTCAATCGGCCTATTAAGGTCTTGAATATTTGATCGAATTCCCAAACAAGTTCAACTACCTTCTGCTTGATCTCTTTTATCTTTGTAATACATTGTGACTCCGACTTGGGTTTCTTGAACTCTGCAATCAACGCATTCTTGATCTCATTCAGTGGCTTAGGTTGTGCAAGTCCTTGGACAAGCTTGATGTACCATCTTAGTGCATGATCCCTTAGGGTAGTACTAAACTGAGTTCTTTTAAAATATTCATCGGTGACATTCTTAATATTCCATATAGCTTCACATAGGAACCAGTGATGATCAGGATCTTCAGATCCATCTCCCCTAAAAATAGGGAGCCTCATCTCATCTTCCATAGATATTCTTAGGGTTCCTGACTGAGTATGTGGTGGACTACTAGTGGTAGTTCTCTGAACTCTCTGGTGGCTTGGATTACTGTTATTTTTTAATGCTACTAAATAAACATGAGGGATAATAGTATTTACTTCAACAATCTGCGCAGTTTCTGAAGTTTCTGGCTCTTCTCGGCGAGGTTCTTCATCTTTCCCTTCCTCTGTCCCAATAGGTTCTGAGTGTTCTTTGTCCATCATATTTGCCTCTTATCCACTCTAGAAACCCTTGTCCCCGTAGTTCTTCTTAAATAGGTTCGCAAGATGAAATTTTATGAACGCTCTCCCACTGCGTGTATGTCCAACCTCTATGTCGTTGTCATTGTTCGAATTCTTGAAAATTAGATTTTCCAAATCCGACCAAACTACTATATCTTCAAGATGTTCTTCTCATGCAATAGAATCTTGATCCTCAGCTTCAGAAAATGTAAACTTTTTACTCTGGGTCCCTTGAAGAAATATCTCTTGGCTTGGCTATATGACTCTACTCTGTCAACAACAAACTCTGTGATGTACCCTCCAATGGTGCTATCAAACCAGTGATCTACAACTCTTGACATGGTGTTATCAACTCTCTTGACCTTTTTATCAGTGCTGACGTCCAAACCACAGGTGGCCTAGATCTTATCTCAAACTAGGTATCTTCTAACCTATCTAACCACTCATGTAGCTCCTGATGGATTCCTCCAAAGAGAATTTTGTGTATATCAGTAAAGATATATCTCTCCAACCAATCCTCTATACTAAGATTAGGGTTCTTGTTCTAGGCTTCAGAAAAGTCCTTTTCTTGATCTTCTATCCACTTTTGAATCTCTATCTTTGATGGAAACCACCCTGACATTCCTCAAGAAGATTCAAGTCCCAAAAATGGAAGCATTTGTTGGCACAGGGGCAGAACCAGGGTTCATCTCCAAGAGAACACTAACAAGCCCTAACTACTGGCCCTTTTGACAACACCTACGAAGCAGATGCAGTCTCACCCAAAGCAGTCATGGGGGGGTTGCAGGACAGAGGTGTCTACAACCAAGGGTAATATCAAGTGGATCTAATACTAGAAAAATACAACATGCATATATCACTTATCATCTTAGATCTACTCCACACAACTATCTATCAGATCTAACACAATAATGCAATAACAATATATCAAAGGGAAAAGAACATAACATCAATCACACACTACACAAGGTATACATGGTTCACCCTCTCTCTAGGGCTACGCCCACATAATTGTGCTTATAATATATTAGGATGAAGCATATAGTTCTTGTTTGCGCTCTTAGATAGCATATATTCTTTCTTCTCCTCTTCATCTCTCCCCTCCCTGTGCACTCAACTAGAGGGTTGATCTTCACACCCAGCTGGAAGGTTGATCTTCACACCCAGATGAAGATCTTACAATATAGAAGGCTCTTGTACTCAACACTTCCTTCTCACACAATATCATTCACTTGATCACACAATGACAATGACAACAACAATAATCATAACACCAACAATAGTAACAACAACCCATCCCAGGTCCTCTAGATCTCTATTTATACATTACAATCACTCATCGACATCCTTAGGCTGAAACCTAGGTGTCAAAACCCTAGATACCAAAACCCTAGGTGTCTAAAACCCTAGGTCAACTTGACTCACATTTTCAGGGCTTTGCTAGCCTGTCTTTCCTTCCTTCTCATGCAGTGCTCCAAAGCATCCAATGATGGATTTTTCCTCTTGCTGAGTTGTCCACAATATGTCTTTCTTGCTGATTTGTCATCCTCGATCTCCTCATCCAACAACTTGCTTCCTTTTACTTCGCTCCGTATTTTCTTCTCTCTTGCTCACTTCAACCCAGTAATAGTCACTGTGTCTTCCACGTAGTTCACATTTTGCCTTTTCTTCCTTGATCTTCTCTTACTTTCATAACCAAGGGCCAACAACCTCTATGGACCAATAATAAGTAAAGCATGCAAGGTGAACATTACTTCATTATATTCATAGATGACTATACAAGGATGACCTGGGTATCCTTTATCAAAGTGAAATCAAAAGATTTCAACAAATTCAATGCTTTCAAATCACATGTTGAAAATGAGACTGGTCTCAAAATCAAGTGCTTAAGATCATATAATGAAGGGGATTTTACCTTAGATGAGTTCAATAAGTTTTGTGAAACTCATGGAATCAAAATACATTTTTAAGTTCCAACAATTCCTCAACAAAATGGAGTTATTGAAAGGAAAAATAGAAGTGTCCAAGAAGCATCTAGAACTATGTTAAATGAAGCCAAACTTCCATATATCTATTAGAGAGAAGAAATGTATACACCATTTTACATACTTAATAGATCTCATCTTAGAGTTAACCATGAAAAGACAACATATGAGTTGTGGTTTGGCATACCAACACCAGACAAACATTTCCGAGTCTTTAGGATCAAAAGATATATAAAAGAGATGATAATAATCTAGGAAAATTTGATTCCAGATCAGATGATGGTATATTTCTTGGTTACTCCTCCAATAAAAAGACCTATAGATGCTACAATATGAGATTGCACAAAATTGTAGAAAGTGAAAATGTAAAGGTGGATTATCTAACATCAAGAAGAATCAAATCTCAAAATAATTCACAAGTTGATGAACAAAGAAGAGATGACGATGAAGAAGAATAAACTGAATAAATACAATAAGAATAATCACAAAGTAAAGAATAAAACGAAGAGGAAGCATCACCAAGAAAAGAATCAAGATCACCATCAATAAGAGTACAAATATATCATCTTGAAAGTCAAATCATAGACAACAAAAGTGTTGGAGTTGAAACAAGAAGAAGGCTAACATATGAATCTGAACAAGCAATGTTCTCCCTAATAGAACCCAAAAAAAATTCATAAGCTAGCAAAGATGAAGATTGGATTGAATACACAAATGAACAACTTAATCAAATAGAGAAGAATCAGATTCGGGAACCAGTCCCAAGACCAAAAGACAAAAATGTGATAGGGACCAAGTGGATATTTAAGAATAAAGTTAATGAAGATGGTAAAGTTATAAGGAATAAAGCAATATTAGTGTGCAAAGGATATGCACAAGTAGAAGGGGGTGACTTTGAGGAAACATTTTCCCATGTGGATAGATTAGAAGCTATAAAAATGTTTTTGGAATTTCATGTTTTAAAATTTTCAAAATATATCAAATGGATGTAAAATCAACATTGTTAAATGGAAATATAGAGGAAGAAATTTATATAGAACAACCTGAAGGATTTATATCATCAGGAAATAAAGACTATGTCTTAAAATTAAAGAAAGCATTGCGTGGTCTCAAGAAAGCTCCCAGGGCATGGTTTTCAATACTTGATAATCATATACAACAACAAGGATACAAAAGAGCTACTGACAACAATATCTACATTAAAATTGAAAATTAGAATATAATTATTGTTATAGTATATGTGGATGATATAATATTTGGAAGTAATTTAAATTCCCCCAGTAAAAAATTTGCTACATAAATGCAAAAAGAATTTGAGATATCAATGCTTGGTGAACTGAAATTCTTCCTAGGGTTACAAGTGTCACAATTATACAAAGGCATATTCATATCTCAAAACAAATATATTAAAGAAATGTTGAATAAATTTCAAATGGAAGCTTGTAAACCTATGAGAACCCCTATGATTACAAGATGCAAGCTTAGTAAAGATGATGAATCACTAGAAGTAGACCAAAAGGAATTTTAGACATTATGCAAGACCAGACATTAGAGACACATATGAGGGAAGTTAAAAGGATTTTTAGATATCTCAAAGGCACCTTGGATTTTGGATTATGGTATCCAAAAATAGAAGACTTCACATATACTACATATATTGATTCATACTGGGTTGGAAGTGTGGATGACAGAAAGAGAACTAGTGGAGGTTCATTTTTCCAGGAAAATGGTTTTTTTGTCATGGCTAAGTAAAAGGAAACCCTCCATATCACTATCTACAATAGAATCAAAATATATTGTTGTTACCTCATGTTGCACTCAAGTAATTTGGATGAAACAAACTCTAGAAGACTTACAAGTAAAATATGATCATCCAATTCTTCTTAATTATTCTTAATTGACATAAACCTTCTAAAAATCATGTCATGCACTAAAAAACCAAGCATAATCAAATTTCATTTCTTAAGGGAACATGTTTCTCAAAAAAGTTGTTAAAGTGAATATGTGGATACTAAAGAACAAATTGCATATATATTCACAAAGACTTTACCCAGGAGTACTTTTGAATACCTTAGATAAAAAATGGGGTAATCTCCATATCTAATTAAAATTTCACAACATTCATAAAAAAAAGGAGTACATGGACATGGGGAGTATATTCTCAAAGGGAGCAGAGAAATGTCCCTTATGTCATTGTTGTCAAAGGGGGAGAATAAATAGTAACACTCAGTTAAAATAAATAGATTTTACTTTGTTTCCAACAATTCCAAAGGGGGATAATGGTGGACATGGTGTTATGTTGTCATTGATGTCAACAAGGATTAATATGGATTTATTATGAAGAAAAGTACCATGATATACAAGTTGTAGGAATTGAGAATAAAGAAAGAAGAACAATGTTGATCGTTGGATCAAAATAAGAGCACAATCAGATGGTAAATAACAAAGAACAATGTTTATCATTGGATCGAAATGAAACCATGATCTAATGGCTTGGATATTTTTCTGCGAGTCTTTTGAGAACCCCCCCAAAATGGCTAAGTATCATATTCTATCGGTCAGAATCATATCACTTAAAAATTTATAAGTATGGCTCATTATGGAGGTAACGGAAGTTGGCTGTGTACTTTGATGACATTCAATAATAAATATGAGTCTGGGAGTCCGTGAACCCGAGAAGAATCACTTAAAATTTTTCTAAGTATCATTTCATTTTGGAGGTAGCAGAAGTTGGGCATGCATTTTGATGACACCTGAGAAGGCATGTGAGTAGGCAAGTTCGCAAGTCCGCGAAACCAAGAATAATCACTTAAATATTTCTAATTATAGTTTTATTATGCAGGTAGTGGAAGTTGGGCATGCATTTTGATGACACCTGAGAATACATGTGAGTCCATGAGTCTGAGAGTCCACGAACCCGCCACATAAAATTATTCTAAGTAAAATTCCATGTTTGAAATGAATGAGGACCGTCCACTCAAAAGTTGATTAAATCCAAACCATGGATCTGTCTAAAGTGCCTAGGAAATCTGGTGGATCATCCACTTAACACTTGATCATATCCAAACTGTCGATCTAAATTAACGCCAAGATAAGCCCGAGTTTGCAAGTCCACAAGTCCATGAACCATCCACTCAACTAAATCCAAATCATAGATCTTTCTAAAGATTCTAGATAAGCCAGGGGCCATCCACTCAACACTTGATCATATTTAAATCATCGATCTAATTAACACCAAGATAATCCTTGTCTGTGGTTTCTCTCAGTCACAGACCAGGGTTATATGGAAAAAATTAGGTAGTGAAGGAAATGTTGGATAGCACCTAGTTATAGGGTAGGTCACATGGTAAAAAGAAAAGTTCCTATGGGATAAACCATAAAAAAGGCCTTGCACCTTCTTTTTTTAGATGTTGGTCACAACATTTGGTTCTATGAAAAAGGGACCACGAGATTAGCACCCATCCATCTCGACAACTCATGAAATGTACCAGAGAACATTAAAAGGTTCAAAAATTGTCTATTAAAGAACCTAGAATACAATGAAGAAGTATGGAATCAGAATAAAAGGAAGTCGATCCATCAAATACTAAGAGATCTAATCAGACAAGGAAAAGAAGGGTTCAAAACTGTAATTGAATAGATTTTTTAAAATAATAAAGGAATAATTTTTTTATTAAAACAACATTATTATTAAATAAATGAATAGGTGCAGTGATACATTATTAAAAGACACATTGGTTCAAATTTTATATCCATTGGAAGACTATATAAACTAGGAAATATGGTGGAAGGAAGATGTCTCTATGGCCTAATTCAGAAGATCAAAACATAGACAGATTCCAAGGAAGAACTTGAAACATTCACATGAAGTGAGGGTGGAAGGGAGGAGCAAGGGATGATTGAAGTTCTCTATAGGTTGAAGCCTAAAACAAGGAGTTGCAGCTTCCTCAAGTTGGTGATTGAAAACAAGAGGATTGGAGTCCTCTACAAGTTGGATCCTGATCTACAGGGAGTTGGTTCTTCCTCAAGATGGTGCCTGGAAAACAAGGGATTGGTGTATCCTTGAGTGACTAGTAACAAGAAGAGATATTGGTGTCTATTACAAACCATAACTTGTAAATGAAATATAACTTTTATGATTGTTACTTTTAAAATTTAGATTTATGTACATTCTTGTTGATAAATTGTTATAAATTAATAAATAATTGATTTAATTTGAGAAAAAGAAGAAATATTGATTCATCCCCCCTCTCAATATTGAACAACATTCCAACATTAATGTTCCTGGCACAAAATCCTTCAACATTATATATACAAAAAACCATGATAGAAGAGAACATTATGCGACATATGAGGAGATATATGAAATGTTCCATGATGATAAGTATCCGACCGAGGAAAAGGAAATTGAAGAATACATGAATATAAAACTTAGTGGGATACATATTGTTGCAACTTGCCCGAGCCTCTTCCCTTACAATGATGTTGCGAGATGGTTCTTCACGCACATACAAAAAGAGACTGGGATGGTATTTAATTCTATTGGTGCACCTATTGTGTCTCTTGGAACAAAATACCTTAGGATACGACATAAAACTCATGAACCTACTATTTCCATGGATGAATCCTTCTTAGACAAATTCAAGATAGATCACTAGAACTTCGAGACATTGATGGAAGATTGGTTCGTGGATGAAGAGTGGCCAATAAAACGAGGAGAATGAAATGTGCCTGCTCTTTACCTAAAATATCCCTACAAGATTTTGAACGCGATGATATGTAGACACTATGGAGAAGAAACCAGCACCCATTTTAGAATGGAATGGTTTTCGATGGCCTATATGGTGGTCAGAACCAGGAAAACATTTAATCGGGCCAACATTTTATCATTCATCATATCAGCTCAATTTTGGGAAGTTTTAGGTATGAAAAACATTAGGTTTTATATGACAACTTATATCATAGATGCAGTCTATGTAGCACACAAATTTACTACTTTTATTTGGTTCTATGATTCGAGAAAATCCCCAATTAATGAATATTTCTCTTAGTTATGGGAAGCAAAGTAGAAGAACCATATTTATGATATTTGTGATTATTTTACGCCCCCCTTTCACAAGATCTTTTTTGGGTTCACCCTCACTGAATATCTCCCGGTTCCATTAAATATTTAAAAGGGATAGGGGATTGGTACATGGACAAATACTATACATATGTTAGGGTTTATGGAGCTACAAGGCCACCTCATCCACTTCCCAACTATGTATTTGATAAATTGTTGGCTAGGAATTTGTGTACCAAACAATAGACACAGGGGTTACAACATATATGTCAGAGAATAATAAGAGGTATGGATAATTTTCCCTATTCACCCAGGACAATACTCTCTCCTAAACAAAAATCAGGCAGAAGAGGAAGTAACAGCCTTGCAAGAAATATGTCTATGTACTAAGGAAAAGAAGGGACATGTCTCTGAAAATACAGTGCACGATCACTTGAAATATTTCAGATTGACATTGCAGACACCTCATCATATAGGCTCCCTATTGACTTGGTTAGGGACTATTCAACAAAGTTGAATATGCAAACAAAGTTCGAGCATAGAACAATTTAAAACATTGCTTCAGTAGGATAAGGAGAAGCGTGAAGCTATGGATCTGGCTAGGAAAAAAAAGGATGCATAATTGTTTGGTAAGGAAAACAAAGCTGAAGAGAGGTACCAATAATGGAAGAAGGTCAAATCCCAACAAAAGTTGTTCGCAAAAATAAAAAAACCAAGATTTGGATGAGAGAGACAAGGAAGGAAATGGAGAAGCTCCTAAATTGCCTGGGGAATAACATGAACCAATCCATACAAATGTAAAAACAACCCTTGACGTCAGTATGGTTACGGTTCCTTTAGAAGAATGCACACCCTTGGTAGCCATACTAGGAATTTTCTCACTCACATCACCTGAGTTAGGTGTTGAATGAGAATTTGTAGCGGTTAGAGAATATTATTATAGCACATATACAATTGAGAGGAACATCAGATGGAAAGAAGGCCCATACCCAAAATATAATACTATCCAAGAAACATCGATCCTGAATTATTTTGATGGTGCTAACTCTATGTTGGTTCATGAAATGGTCGATGCACTAGATGTAGCTAAACTCGGAATAACATAACTAGAAAATGATATAGACATAGTAAATATATCTATCTTCAATGAATTTAGGGAAAAATACACACAAACAAAGTGTACTTATAGAGAATAAATGTAGAGATAGATCTAGCTCCGAGAACAAGAATTGATTACAAATTTTGAGAAAAAGGATCGATATGAGTTAGAAGACACATCAAGATGAGTTAGAAAATCTCATAATCTCACATGCTCAAGAGGTAACCAAAATCAAAGGATAACAATTAGATATCAACAAATACAATGAGAGAATCGAAGATCAAGTTAGGAAACTACAACAGCATAATCAACTCTTGAAGAAGACTGTGGAAGAAAGTAAGAAAAAAATGGTAGCAATAGAAATAATCAGAGAAGAGACCATCAAAATGAATGAAGAACTTTGGGACTCGCATAAAAAATTATGCTATGCTCTCAATAAAATATTGAAGGCCAAGTCTAATCTAGGGAAATTAAATATGCAGGTAAAAAATATGCAGGAAAAATATAAAAGAGC
>JZKD02S2248460.1:0-24354 GCA_000966675.3 Picea glauca
GAATCAAATCACAGATACTCTAGCTAATCATGTATTAGATTGGCATATTGCACACACATAAAAGAAGCACACACATACACATGTACATACATTGTAAAAATGTGATCCATAAGACGTAAAAGATGTAAATACGCATATATATATATATATATATATATCAAAAGTCTCAGAGTACATAGGACCGGGCGCAAGTACCTCAAAAAATAATACGTCTAGTATACATCGCGGGGCTTATGCCCTCAAAAATATACAAAAAGTGCCATAGGCATGTAAGTGGTCCACACTAAGCTAATCCAGGGGCCTGTTGGCCTTGCCATAGTGAACGGCGGTGTTTTCCAAATGTCAAAAAAGCTGGACCCAAGTCTGTGGCACCCCAGCTACATTAGGTTGCATAGATGGTGGGAGATCCTCGATCTCAGCCATGGGCACTATACGAGTGAGCGCAGTGAGTTTCCGTTCCACCCGTCTCAACACTCTCTCAGCCTCTCCGGTTGGAGGTCCCCCTGTTGTTGTTGTTGCTCTGACAGTCGCTGCTAGTGTTGCCTCTGGTCAAGGACATTGCTTGCTCCTTGTAAACTATGTTGCACACACTAGTCCCACATCTGTACATAACAGATACATAGTTGTAAAATACTCTGGTACACATAAAAATGATATATATAAAAAGAAACTAAAAATTAAATAACTTTAGAAAAAAATGTACCCATCTCTCCTCGCTCAGCTCTAGGAGGTATGGGCATGTCGGGATCTCTGGAAAAGTAGATCCCAATGTAGGGGTAGTCCTCTATCATTGGAATCTATCGTTCCCACCAGTCAAAAAAGGTGTCATCAAAGGTCTCTATGGTCCTTCCGTCCCCCTATCGCGACAGCAATTCCGCCCATCTACACACTACTGGGGTGAAGGCCACATGCCCCTGCACTATCTCTCGAGGACTGAGACTAGGTACCCTCTCAAAAAAGAATGAGCACAGAATATTCTTGAACCTAAAGTTTTTATTGTTCTTCCCGTGACACTCGGTGAGTTGTCTCTTCATGCAGTCTAGCATGGTCGTACTCTAGTCGAAGATTTGTGCATTCAAGCACTGCACTGCACAATGCATGTGCGCCCGGGAGGCCTGATGTAAAGTTGAAAATCCAATGATTTTCCCAATGAGTAAAACTATCACTTTCAGTGACAGGTTGGTGATCTTTTTGATTGGCACCTGAGAACCTACTTTCTTAGTGTTGGACTCACAATGTAGTTCAATCAACTCAACAATGTTGTAAGTCTCGGGAGGAAAATCACACAAGTTGACTGGTTCACCCCTCCTCGAGAGGCCAGTTAGAAATTAAATGTCTTCAGTCATTCGAGTGTTAGGATGCCAATAATCTACCAAGGCATTCAGTAGCCTGGGTTGTGCCCTCATGAATGGACACTGGAAGAAATTCCACAACCCGCATTGTCTCAATGCGGCCATAGTTGCAGGGTCCTCATTGACCAAGATATTTGTATCCTCATGCTCCCTCTCTCTCCAATGGACATACATCCTATTACAAACAAGTTCATGGAGGAAGTTAGCTCTTACATTTTTATTTTTCTACCTTTTTGAGGGTGTACGCGAGTTGTCTTGGACATAGTCACGTATGCATGCGGGCATATTGTTTTCTGCCCACGGGCATACGCGGGTTGTCCTTGGACTACCCATGGGTAGATTGTTTTCTGCCCGCGGGCATACGCGGGTTGTCCTTGCACTTCCCGCGGGCACGTAGGGCCGCCCTTTCTTTAAAGGTGTGTACCCCACAAAAAACCAAAAGAAATGAAAAATGGAAGTATTGAAATGAAAGAGGGGTTGATTTGTACTTACTTGGTCTGAGCGGAAGTTCATTTCATCCTCTAAATGTCCCAGAATCAACTCTTTTAGCAAAGGGGTGTTTTTGGCTTTTTGGTCAATTCTCAATTTACAATGGTGATAATGAGTTGCCAACTTCTATTTATAGACTTTTTTGGCCCTTTTTGTCATTTTTTGGACCCTTTTGTCATTTTTTCTAGCTTGAAAATCATTTAACATACTTCTTGAGTTTCTCAGTGGATGTTACGATACACTTCACTTTTGGTTTGGAAAACGTTTTGGGAGATGGGTCACTTTTAAAGGTCCTTCGGTAAAAAGTCATTTTTCCAACTTTGTGCATTTAAGTTAGGATTCCACCTCCACTTTTTTCATCTCATTGTCTTTTCTGCTTGGTCATAGGGTCGATCCCATCGAATTGTGACACGGAACCGTCATTGCTTCTTTAGAAGTGTCGTAATTTGGTGGTAGAGCCTACCTCTACATGGATGCCCTAGGTAGATCCTGGTTGCATTTTTGGTGTCCATGTTATCATTAATGACTTTAGGCTCAGGATTCCTTGTTAGTCTTGTCTTGATTATGATATTGAGCCTCATATCTCTGATATGTTATCACTCTTGACCTCACCCTCGGGACTCCCAGAAAACGAGTCTTCTTTTAAGCCCTTTTCAAACTCTTTAAACATGAAAAGATTGTCGAGCGATCTTGTTGTCCTTCATGCTCGCCAAACTAAAATTTGAAGGAACATCTATCCGGCAGTAGCTTACCTCTTTTTCGGTCCGAATGGTCATTTTTACAAACAAAGGTACGCTCTAGTAACTTTGGTTCGCTAGAAGAGTATTCTCAGGTATAAGTTTAAGCCTTTTTTGGGCCTAAGGGACTAAATTTATGAAAAAAGAACCCCCATGGAGTCCATAGTTAAGCTCTTTTTAGACTCCCTAAAATTGAAAATATTGTTGAGTGACCTTGTTCCTTCACACTCGTTAAATTGTTCCAAAAGAACATCCCCTACGGAGTCCATAGTTACTCTCTTTTCAGACTCCTTAAAATTGAAAAGATCATCAAGTGACCTTGTTCTTTCACACTCGTTAATTGGTTCATAAAAACATCTACTAGCATGAGTTTACCCCTTTTCTGAACTCTAGATTAAGGAGGAAAAAGGTACACCTCAGAAGATTCATCTCACCAGGAGAGTTATCCTAAGAAAATTTCACTTTTTTGGGCTAAGGAGACTAAATCTAGAAAAAGGCAGTGAGTCCATAGTTAAGCTCTTTTCAGACTCCTTAAAATTGAAAAGATTGTCGAGTGATCTTGTCTTTATCACACTCATTAAAATGGTTTCGAATAGACGTCTTTTTGGTGCTAGTTTACCCATTTTTTGAACCGACTAAACTACCTTCGAAAAGGTACCCCAGTGGAGTCTTCTTTTGCGCTTTTTCAGACTCTCTAAAAATGAAAAACCACCGAGATTACCTTCTATGGGATATTTAAAATTACATTGAAGGGCGTTATCATTATGTCCTATTAATCACATTTTCATCTCTGTGTCTTTGGCCTAATGGCGGCTCCATGTTTCTCTCAACTGAACCTTTGAAGCATGCCNCCCTTTCTTTAAAGGTGTGTACCCCACAAAAAACCAAAAGAAATGAAAAATGGAAGTATTGAAATGAAAGAGGGGTTGATTTGTACTTACTTGGTCTGAGCGGAAGTTCATTTCATCCTCTAAATGTCCCAGAATCAACTCTTTTAGCAAAGGGGTGTTTTTGGCTTTTTGGTCAATTCTCAATTTACAATGGTGATAATGAGTTGCCAACTTCTATTTATAGACTTTTTTGGCCCTTTTTGTCATTTTTTGGACCCTTTTGTCATTTTTTCTAGCTTGAAAATCATTTAACATACTTCTTGAGTTTCTCAGTGGATGTTACGATACACTTCACTTTTGGTTTGGAAAACGTTTTGGGAGATGGGTCACTTTTAAAGGTCCTTCGGTAAAAAGTCATTTTTCCAACTTTGTGCATTTAAGTTAGGATTCCACCTCCACTTTTTTCATCTCATTGTCTTTTCTGCTTGGTCATAGGGTCGATCCCATCGAATTGTGACACGGAACCGTCATTGCTTCTTTAGAAGTGTCGTAATTTGGTGGTAGAGCCTACCTCTACATGGATGCCCTAGGTAGATCCTGGTTGCATTTTTGGTGTCCATGTTATCATTAATGACTTTAGGCTCAGGATTCCTTGTTAGTCTTGTCTTGATTATGATATTGAGCCTCATATCTCTGATATGTTATCACTCTTGACCTCACCCTCGGGACTCCCAGAAAACGAGTCTTCTTTTAAGCCCTTTTCAAACTCTTTAAACATGAAAAGATTGTCGAGCGATCTTGTTGTCCTTCATGCTCGCCAAACTAAAATTTGAAGGAACATCTATCCGGCGGTAGATTACCTATTTTTCGGTCCGAATGGTCAGTTTTACAAACAAAGGTACGCTCTAGTAACTTTGGTTCGCTAGAAGAGTATTCTCAGATATAAGTTTAAGCCTTTTTTGGGCCTAAGGGACTAAATTTATGAAAAAAGAACCCCCATGGAGTCCATAGTTAAGCTCTTTTCAGACTCCCTAAAATTGAAAATATTGTTGAGTGACCTTGTTCCTTCACACTCGTTAAATTGTTCTAAAAGAACATCCCCTACGGAGTCCATAGTTACTCTCTTTTCAGACTCCTTAAAATTGAAAAGATCGTCAAGTGACCTTGTTCTTTCACACTCGTTAATTGGTTCATAAAAACATCTACTGGCATGAGTTTACCCCTTTTCCGAACTCTAGATTAAGGAGGAAAAAGGTACACCTCAGAAGATTCATCTCACCAGGAGAGTTATCCTAAGAAAATTTCACTTTTTTGGGCTAAGGAGACTAAATCTAGAAAAAGGCAATGAGTCCATAGTTAAGCTCTTTTCAGACTCCTTAAAATTGAAAACATTGTCGAGTGATCTTGTCTTTATCACACTCATTAAAATGGTTTCTAATAGACATCTTTTTGGTGCTAGTTTACCCCTTTTTCGAACCAACTAAACTACCTTCGAAAAGGTACCCCAGTGGAGTCTTCTTTTGCGCTTTTTCAGACTCTCTAAAAATGAAAAACCACCGAGCTTACCTTCTATGGGATCGTTAAAATTACATTGAAGGGCGTTATCATTATGTCCTATTAATCACATTTTCATCTCTGTGTCTTTGGCCTAATGGCGGCTCCATGTTTCTCTCAACTGAACCTTTGAAGCATGCCTTATACGCAAGCCTTGTAGCACTTTGCCTCTGCGTCTTGACACCTTGACCCATGGAGGAATTTTCCTGAGTGTCCTTTCTCTGTACATGTCTCCTTTCTCTGATCATTAGTGTGTTCCTTTCACTTGGAACTAGTATGCTTGAGACACTCGTTCCTCCTTTGTAACGTAGCATTCTTTTATTCTTTTTCAAGCTTTCCAAAATTATTGAAAAAGACAAAAAAATCACTAAAGTTCTCTACCTAATCACCAAGATCCTCTTGTTTGTTCCTGACGAGTCGCCGAAGACCTCTGGGTAGTGAATTTGTACACTCACATTACACTCCTACCCGATTTTTTAAGATCTTGAATTTTTTGCTCGAGCTCTAAAGGCCTCATCTCAAGCCATCATGCATCATTGGCTTCTTGAAGATGGATACTATACATGTATATATTTGATTTTGATATGTAGATCCACTATGTATTTCTTGTGGATACAATTTATATAGTTATATGACATGGATATACAGTGTATTTGATTGGCAACCATGATTTATTTCATCCCGAGCATGGGTATGCCCGCCTCGGTGAGACAAATATTATTTTTGCAGATGGCACCTCCCGAACTCTGGTCCCGGGCTCACTCGCTTCGTACATTGGTGAATATTTGTAATTTATTCGGACATAATATTCTCTTATAACCTCACACATGAGGAGGCATATTTTATAACCCTAAATTGCACCATACATTCATACCTGGCATCAGGCCCTCTTACTTACCATTTTTTCCAAGCCATCATTGAGCAACTCTTCTTAAAAACGCTATTTTTGAAGATGTACGCGCTCTGCACCATTACTTCTCGTGTATGTATGCTAGATGCACCATTACTGCCTGTGTATGTATGCCAGCTGCACCACTATAGCCCACATATACTCGCAAAATTTGTAAAAATTAAAAAGTTGCAAGGAATTCGTTGAGATTACAGGCTATTAGGTAGTTTCCCAACTATCCCACTACCTATAGCTCATCACCCAATCGAATAAACAAAATTTTGTCATATAAAAGGAGGTGTTTAGGTCTCATTAAAAAGCTAAGAATAAGAACAGTGAAACTCTGCCCATTTCACTTTCCCCCCTTTCCCCAAGAATTTGTAGCCACATTGTGAGTTTTGAGCCAGAATTCCCTATTCTTGCCTTTTTCCTCCATTGCATGCCTAATCCATTCCCTAGAGAGAGATGAAGAGGATAAAGATACATGGAAACATGGTTGGATCTTGTTGAAGAGGATACTAGACCATATTCGAGGAGTCGTCGTTGATCTCATTGTAAGTAACTTTGTGGGATTAATAAAAATGAATACTTTTTCTGTCCCGAATATGATGTGTTCAATCTTTATGTTTGATTTATGTTTGATTTATATTTGATTATGACATCTAACCCACTAATTCATATATAAGATGCATGTTTGTAGTTCTTTGTTTGTCTATTTATGAGTGCATTTCAGCCTTGGGAGGAGACTTGTAGTCAAGGAACAACCGAACGCAAAAGGATCGACACCGGACGTGGAGTTTAAGGTAGAGTTACCAGGTCTTTTTACCTTGTGTTTTATGCATGAATGTGGGGTGTATTTGGGGTAGTTGTTAAAAAGTAGGAGACTTTATATGGTTAGCTCTGGGGTGGCGAGGAAACGAGGATAAATAGCAGTTGGACTAGGGATGGCGAGTGAGAGGATGGGAAATCCCACAAGATCTAAAAACTGAACAAGGACGTCTGCATGATTTCTAATAAAAGAAAAGGTGTACTTACCTATGAGTTTGTGGGTGGCTCCCTATAGACTGTTCCATTTGAATCCATGCAAGAGAGAGTGGAGGTGAGGCTAACGTCGAGGGAGCTGCTACATCGTGGAATTTGGGAGTCCCATACCGCTATCATGAACCTTTGAAGGTGGGAGTCAGGATTTCCCACGCGAACCAGGGATTTATCACCCTTCATGATGATGGTGTTAGGTTTGTTAGTCACCTCTTTGTCTTGGGCAGAGAGGTCCACTCAAGTTTCTTGCCACCTGGTTAGCCCGCGTACTCACTACTCTAGGTGGAAGACTGCAAGTGTCCACCTTATGTTGTTGGGAATACAATCCCACTCACCTGATGGGCCCCTTATCGACTTCATTGATAGGTCCCCTTCCCTCTTGTCTTTGGGGTAGTGATAGGACATCCTGCACATGTTCCTTTTAGCTTTGAATGGGGCCAGAGTGTGGCACCTTCTTGCAACGGTCATCTTCCAATAAAAAATGATCATTAGTAAAGGGGTGCTAGGGTTGAAACCCTGTCTATACTTAGGGCGCCTGGCTCTACCCCTATTGCTGCATTGGCCATTTTGTCAGCTTCACTGTTATTTTCCCTTAATATGTGGTAGAAGGTAGTTCTGATGTCTTGGGAGACCAACCTAATTCTATCCATGATTTTCTTTAAGCTTGGGTCTCTGGGGTTTGTTCCCTATACCATCATTCTTATTATGGTTTTAGAATGTCCTAGGATTACAAGATCTCAAATTTCCTTAGTTTGTGCGAGTTGTAGTTGTTGGCATAGGGCCAGACCCAGGGTTCAATACTCAAGAGCAGATGTAGTCTCACCCAAAGTAGCTATAGGGGGTTGCAGGACACTGTGTCTACAACCAGAAGGAATGTAAAGTGGATTCAAAGCAACAAAAAACAACAACCTAGTATTATTTATCTTCCTTAAACCTATTACACGAGTTATACTTCAGATCTAGCACAATATCACAATAGAAACATATCAAATGACAGAGAACACAACATCAATCACACATAACACAAGATATACGTGGTTCACCCTCTCCTTAGGGTTACGTCCACAGAACTGTGCTTTATAATATATTAGATGAAATCATGCAGTTCTTGTCTGCGCTCTTAGCTAGCATATCTTCTCTCTTCTCCTCTCTATCTCTCCCTCTCTATGCACCCAGCTAAATATCTTACAATACAGACTGCTCTCACAATACAATACTTCTCTCTCAATAGCAATCCCTTCTCATAACATAATCTCATCTATCAACAACAACAAAACCAACAACCCATCCTAGGTCCTCTTGACCTTTATTAATAAATTACAATAGCTCACCGACAGCCTTAGGCCGAGACCTAAGTGCCAAAACCCGAGGTCAATTTGACCCACGTTTTCAGGGCTTCACTAACTTGTCTTTCCTTCCTTCTCCCGCGATGCTCCAAAGCATCCAACGATTTCCTTTTCTACTTATTGAGTTGTCCACAATTTGTCTTCCTTGCTCATCTGTCATCCTCGATATCCTCATCCAAAGACTTGTTCTCTCGGACTTCACTCCATATTTTCTACTCTTCTGTTCACTTCAACCTAATATCAGTCACTGTGTCTTCCAACAGGCCCCCAACACTCACCTGTGACTCATCCCGAGGCACTTCAGATCTGATTCTTCTATTTTACTTCGATTTCAGACTGCTTAGGGCAGCCTGTTCTTTCATCTCTATGCCTCCCTTCCTTCCTTGTGCAGACTGTCTTTTATGTGTTTGGTACCCAGTTTCAACTGCACTTGGTACCTAGAGCCTTTTCCTCATGCTTTTACTGGGAGCTGCGAGGTAGTTGGTTGTCATAATACAATTTCAACTGGTTCTCATTCACCAATTCTTCCTTCCATACTCTATTCAAAGTTTTCAACTGCGCAGCTCCTTCTTCCGTAATATAGACAACCTGATATGGCCCACGACAATGCATTCTGAACTTTCCTGGATGTCTCATGAACTTACTATCATATACCAATACTAGATCTCCTTGCTTGAAAGCTTTCTTCTTGATATGTATGTCATGGTAGGCCTTTTCTCTTTCTTTCCTAACCTGTTGGTGAAATCCTGCAATAAATTTGTCTTCTTCTAGTTCGACCAATTGCACAAGCCTCTCTTGAACAACGCCAGTTTCGTCCATATCTGTAAAGGTTGTGATCCTCATACTAGGAACCAAATATTCCATGGGTACAACTGCTTCTAGGCCATAAACCAACTTAAAGGGAGTCTGCATGGTCAGCTTCTTGCAAGTGGTTCTATAGGCCCATAACATTGCTGGTACTCTTAAATCCCAGTCATCCATGTTCAGACTACATATCTTCGTCAACGTTGTCTCTGAGATCTTATTGAACGCTTCAACTATCCCATTTTCTTGTGGATGATATGGCATGCTCTTCTGATGGTGAAGTTCAAATTCCTAGGTGAAGGCTTCAATGGTCTTGTTAATAAAATGTGTACCTTGATCGCTCATTAGGGTCTTTGGGAATTCAAACCTGGTTATGATATCATCAAATATGAAGCACGCAGCTGTAGTTTCACTACATTCCTTGACTACTCTTGCTTCGGCCCATCTGGTCAAATACTCTGTCGCTGATTATGTATCTAGCTCCTGTGCGCTTTCCTGGTGGGTTTATAGGTCCCACGAAGTCAATGGCCCATTTCTCAAAGGCTTGTAAGGTTAGTTGGGGTGCTAATGGCATTTCATCTCTTCTAGACGGTTTTCTAACTCTTTGGCATACATCACAGGCTTTTTAATAATCCTTACCATCTCTGTGTAAAGTAAACCACCAAAGGCCTGCTCTAAGAACCTTATGTGTTGTTTATTTCCCTGCGTAGGGTCTTTCTATGATGCCTTCATGGGATTTAGCGAGGATCAATGGTCACTATGCTTTCATAACACACCTCCTCATAATCTCATCAGGTCCCATATTGTATAGTTGTCCATCTATAAGTGAAAAATCTGCATCACGCACTACCAACTGTTTCTTCTGAATAACTGTATAGTCACTAGGTGTCATTCCTGTTGACAGGAACTGTACTATTTTCGTGAAGTGATGATCAACCTTCCTGGTGGCCAAAAAATTTGCATCCGATAGTGTATCCTCCAAACTAGTAGGTTCCTCTCCATGTTCCAACCTCGATAAGTGGTCAGGACCTTTGTTCATCCTTCCTAGTTTAACCATGATCTCAAAATCATATTCCTGGAATAGCAGAAGCCATTTGAATATTCTTCCCCCCAACATTGTCTTATTGACTAGGTATTTCAGCTCAGAGTGATCAGTGAACATTTTAAAATGTCCTCCCAACAAGTAGTGGAAAAAATTCTGCAGCGCATACACCATGGCTAAACCTTCCCTTTTAGTGGTGGTGTAATTAATCTCAGTTGTGGATAGCTTCCTTCTAGCGAAGGCTAACGGGTGGTCGATGTCTCCTGTTCCCGGTTATGCTAACACTACTCCTAATGAAATAGAATATGCATCGACATGCATATGAAATTCCTTGCTCCAATCTGGGAAAACCATAATAGACGCATTAACCATTTTTTGTTTNTATTATTTATCTTCCTTAAACCTATTACACGAGTTATACTTCAGATCTAGCACAATATCACAATAGAAACATATCAAATGACAGAGAACACAACATCAATCACACATAACACAAGATATACGTGGTTCACCCTCTCCTTAGGGTTACGTCCACAGAACTGTGCTTTATAATATATTAGATGAAATCATGCAGTTCTTGTCTGCGCTCTTAGCTAGCATATCTTCTCTCTTCTCCTCTCTATCTCTCCCTCTCTATGCACCCAGCTAAATATCTTACAATACAGACTGCTCTCACAATACAATACTTCTCTCTCAATAGCAATCCCTTCTCATAACATAATCTCATCTATCAACAACAACAAAACCAACAACCCATCCTAGGTCCTCTTGACCTTTATTAATAAATTACAATAGCTCACCGACACCCTTAGGCCGAGACCTAAGTGCCAAAACCCGAGGTCAATTTGACCCACGTTTTCAGGGCTTCACTAACTTGTCTTTCCTTCCTTCTCCTGCGATGCTCCAAAGCATCCAACGATTTCCTTTCTACTTATTGAGTTGTCCACAATTTGTCTTCCTTGCTCATCTGTCATCCTCAATATCCTCATCCAAAGACTTGTTCTCTCGGACTTCGCTCCATATTTTCTACTCTTCTGCTCACTTCAACCTAATATCAGTCACTGTGTCTTCCAACAGGCCCCCAACACTCACCTGTGACTCATCCCGAGGCACTTCAGATCTGATTCTTCTATTTTACTTCGATTTCAGACTACTTAGGGCAGCCTGTTCTTTCATCTCTATGCCTCCCTTCCTTCCTTGTGCAGACTGTCTTTTATGTGTTTGGTACCCAGTTTCAACTGCACTTGGTACCTAGAGCCTTTTCCTCACACTTTTACTGGGAGCTGCAAGGCAGCTGGTTGTCATAATACAATTTCAACTGGTTCTCATTCACCAATTCTTCCTTCCATACTCTATTCAAAGTTTTCAACTGTGCAACTCCTTCTTCCGTAATATAGACAACTTGATATGGCCCACGACAATGCATTCTGAACTTTCCTGGACGTCTCATGAACTTACTATCATATACCAATACTAGATCTCCTTTCTTGAAAGCTTTCTTCTTGATATGTCTGTCATGGTAGGCCTTTTCTCTTTCTTTCCTAACCTGTTGGTGAAATCCTGCAATAAATTTGTCTTCTTCTAATTCGACCAATTGCACAAGCCTCTCTTGAACAACGCCAGTTTCGTCCATATCTGTAAAGGTTGTGATCCTCATACTAGGAACCAAATATTCCATGGGTACAACTGCTTCTAGGCCATAAACCAACTTAAAGGGAGTCTGCATGGTCAGCTTCTTGCAAGTGGTTCTATAGGCCCATAACATTGCTGGTACTCTTAAATCCCAGTCATCCATGTTCAGACTACATATCTTCGTCAACGTTGTCTCTGAGATCTTATTGAACGCTTCAACTATCCCATTTTCTTGTGGATGATATGGCATGCTCTTCTGATGGTGAAGTTCAAATTCCTAGGTGAAGGCTTCAATGGTCTTGTTAATAAAATGTGTACCTTGATCGCTCATTAGGGTCTTTGGGAATTCAAACCTGGTTATGATATCATCAAATATGAAGCACGCAGCTGTAGTTTCACTACATTCCTTGACTACTCTTGCTTCGGCCCATCTGGTCAAATACTCTGTCGCTGATTATGTATCTAGCTCCTGTGCGCTTTCCTGGTGGGTTTATAGGTCCCACGAAGTCAATGGCCCATTTCTCAAAGGCTTGTAAGGTTAGTTGGGGTGCTAATGGCATTTCATCTCTTCTAGACGGTTTTCTAACTCTTTGGCATACATCACAGGCTTTTTAATAATCCTTACCATCTCTGTGTAAAGTAAACCACCAAAGGCCTGCTCTAAGAACCTTATGTGTTGTTTATTTCCCTGCGTAGGGTCTTTCTATGATGCCTTCATGGGATTTAGCGAGGATCAATGGTCACTATGCTTTCATAACACACCTCCTCATAATCTCATCAGGTCCCATATTGTATAGTTGTCCATCTATAAGTGAAAAATCTGCATCACGCACTACCAACTGTTTCTTCTGAATAACTGTATAGTCACTAGGTGTCATTCCTGTTGACAGGAACTGTACTATTTTCGTGAAGTGATGATCAACCTTCCTGGTGGCCAAAAAATTTGCATCCGATAGTGTATCCTCCAAACTAGTAGGTTCCTCTCCATGTTCCAACCTCGATAAGTGGTCAGGACCTTTGTTCATCCTTCCTAGTTTAACCATGATCTCAAAATCATATTCCTGGAATAGCAGAAGCCATTTGAATATTCTTCCCCCCAACATTGTCTTATTGACTAGGTATTTCAGCTCAGAGTGATCAGTGAACATTTTAAAATGTCCTCCCAACAAGTAGTGGAAAAAATTCTGCAGCGCATACACCATGGCTAAACCTTCCCTTTTAGTGGTGGTGTAATTAATCTCAGTTGTGGATAGCTTCCTTCTAGCGAAGGCTAACGGGTGGTCGATGTCTCCTGTTCCCGGTTATGCTAACACTACTCCTAATGAAATAGAATATGCATCGACATGCATATGAAATTCCTTGCTCCAATCTGGGAAAACCATAATAGACGCATTAACCATTTTTTGTTTAAATGTGTCGAAGCTTCGTTGGCATTCTTCTATCCATTGAAACTGACAGTCTTTTTTCAAAATCTTCTCCATGGGTGTTGTAATCTGTGCATAGCCATTAATGAACTTCATGTAGTATCTAGTATGTCCTAGCGTCGTGCGCAGTTGTTTGACTGAAGTAGGAGGGGGTAGACCGACTATAATGGAAATCTTGTATGGATCTACTAGCAATCCCTTCTTGCATACAATATGGCCTAACAACACTCCAAAGGGTGAAAATAAGATGCACTTCTTTAGGTTCAAGGAAATCTGACATTGCCTACACTTATCCAACATTATCCTTAAACATTCAATATGATTTTGTAGCAAACTAAAAACAGTCCAATCATCAAAATAGGCTTTCAAGAATTTATGTAAGAACTCCTTAAACGCTTTGACCACCACCCTAGAAAACATGGTTGGTGCATTCTTCAATCTGAACAGCATCATTGTATACTGGTAGGATCCCCATTCTGTTGCAAATGTGATCTTATGGTGATCTTCCTTGGAAATCTCGATCTGATGGTATCTTGAAAATCCATCGATGAAGGAGTAGACCTCTCGTCCTCCTACATTGTCTAGCACTTCATCAGTGAATGGTGTAGGGAATGGGTCATGCAAATAGGCCTCATTCAGCTTCCTGAGATCTACACAAATCCTGACTTCTCTAGTCTTTTTATCTTACACCACCATAGGGATTATCCATTCTGACTCTTCAATAGGTTCTATGATTCCTTCTTCCATCATTCAGTCAATCTCGATATTCACTTTTTCCTTATATTTGGGTTTCAATCTGTAAGGTCTTTGTTTGACTGGCCTTGCATCTGGTTTTAAGGGAATTTTCATCTCTCCCATGGGCCCTTTAATGTCCTTCATATCAGTGAACTTGGTTGGAAACAAGTCCTAATATTCATGCAGTAACTCTGTGATCTTATCAATAGTGGCAGCATCCCAATAATCTCCAACATTAGCAAGCTTCAGTGTTTTTTCTGTTCCAATGTTGACTTTCTTTATTTTAATTGGTTGTCCAATGAAAGGTTTCTCAACTCATGATCCTTCGATGTCTCTTTGGCCTTCTATTTCGGTGATTTTCACCTTCCTAGGATCATCATCTTCATCAACATTGATATTGTAACAGCCTTGCAATTTCTGAAGAGGCGCAATCCATTCATCCTCTTCTTGCTCCAAAGGGAGGCTAGGTGCCTCCTCGAACACTTTCTATCTTACAATCTGTAATAATTGATCCACTGTAGGATATTGGCTTTCAAATAATAAGGTAGTTACAAAGTTTTGGGTCATACCTTCCCAATCTGTAGTGATGAGGCATAGTTTTGCTTGAAGGTACCAATTGATAGGGGTTGTGTCCAATGTGTTGATGAATTTATGCACCCACTTCTCTTGAGGAATGTTTCTCCAAGATTCCCTGCAACTTTGCACATGGTCCTTCAGAAAACTCTGACCTATGTATCTAACTTCGCAACCTTTTACTTGCTCTGAGAATCACGCTATCATTAAAGTGTGACATTGTACCCAATCTGTAATGTTGTGTTTGTGTGTCCCCCACCATCTTGTTGGAGTGGCTTTAAAGGCCTCATCCAGTGCCAACAATCTCTATTGTATTGGTACAATTTCTTCAAATTCCAACAAGAAAGCTTCTAAATTATTTATACCATCAAAGGTGGGAAAGTTGCTTATTGTTATGTCGATCCAGCAAACTTCTTTGGTCAATCTAGCACACCTTATAGCAGATACTTCATACATTTTGTTCTGCCAGTTCTCCAGTGCTTCTTCCGAATCTGATGAGCATGCGCTCTCACTTCGCCAGCTTAAATTCCCATATGTTGTAGGATTAATTTAATCATGTTGTCTGGATGTCAATTTGTATATGTTTTCTAACTCATATGCGTGGTCTTCTTCTCTGATGGGATCTGTGTATATGGGACCTTCATCAGGGTTCAAAGGTGAAATGACCCTAAGGCCATCATCTTCAAATGTCATTCTTCTTTTCTTTAAATAAACCATAGTGGAATTGTTGAAAGCCCAATCAATTCCTAAAAACATGGGGTAAGGGAAGCTATCATCAACTATCTCATTAACCTCGAAGTCCACAAATGTTCCGACCCCATTAATGTCTACAGAGACATGTTCCAATATTCCAAAGGGTCTCACAGCTTGTCGATTGACCATCTTAAGCCTGATAGGGGAATAGATCAACTTAAGTTTTCCCATCAGTGCCCAGGTTTTCTTCGTCATGACAATGACTTCTGACCCTAAGTCAAGGATGACGTAGTCTATATCATACTCTCCAATTTGAGAATTCAGGTGTAATTATTTATTTGTCCTCCTCTTTTTAGATATTTGTTGTAATTCTCTACTCAGTAAGGGGTCTACCTTCCCTAGCTCATACTGTCCAATCAAGTTTTGTAGCTTTTGTACAACGCTCTCATCCTTTATCAAATTAATGCAGGTGCATAAAAAATCCATGAACTTACTTACCTCTTTTCCTTCTTTTGGTAGAGCAGACTGATCGAATGCCAGAGGCATTCCATATTCTCTCACTTNTTCGACCAATTGCACAAGCCTCTCTTGAACAACGCCAGTTTCGTCCATATCTGTAAAGGTTGTGATCCTCATACTAGGAACCAAATATTCCATGGGTACAACTGCTTCTAGGCCATAAACCAACTTAAAGGGAGTCTGCATGGTCAGCTTCTTGCAAGTGGTTCTATAGGCCCATAACATTGCTGGTACTCTTAAATCCCAGTCATCCATGTTCAGACTACATATCTTCGTCAACGTTGTCTCTGAGATCTTATTGAACGCTTCAACTATCCCATTTTCTTGTGGATGATATGGCATGCTCTTCTGATGGTGAAGTTCAAATTCCTAGGTGAAGGCTTCAATGGTCTTGTTAATAAAATGTGTACCTTGATCGCTCATTAGGGTCTTTGGGAATTCAAACCTGGTTATGATATCATCAAATATGAAGCACGCAGCTGTAGTTTCACTACATTCCTTGACTACTCTTGCTTCGGCCCATCTGGTCAAATACTCTGTCGCTGATTATGTATCTAGCTCCTGTGCGCTTTCCTGGTGGGTTTATAGGTCCCACGAAGTCAATGGCCCATTTCTCAAAGGCTTGTAAGGTTAGTTGGGGTGCTAATGGCATTTCATCTCTTCTAGACGGTTTTCTAACTCTTTGGCATACATCACAGGCTTTTTAATAATCCTTACCATCTCTGTGTAAAGTAAACCACCAAAGGCCTGCTCTAAGAACCTTATGTGTTGTTTATTTCCCTGCGTAGGGTCTTTCTATGATGCCTTCATGGGATTTAGCGAGGATCAATGGTCACTATGCTTTCATAACACACCTCCTCATAATCTCATCAGGTCCCATATTGTATAGTTGTCCATCTATAAGTGAAAAATCTGCATCACGCACTACCAACTGTTTCTTCTGAATAACTGTATAGTCACTAGGTGTCATTCCTGTTGACAGGAACTGTACTATTTTCGTGAAGTGATGATCAACCTTCCTGGTGGCCAAAAAATTTGCATCCGATAGTGTATCCTCCAAACTAGTAGGTTCCTCTCCATGTTCCAACCTCGATAAGTGGTCAGGACCTTTGTTCATCCTTCCTAGTTTAACCATGATCTCAAAATCATATTCCTGGAATAGCAGAAGCCATTTGAATATTCTTCCCCCCAACATTGTCTTATTGACTAGGTATTTCAGCTCAGAGTGATCAGTGAACATTTTAAAATGTCCTCCCAACAAGTAGTGGAAAAAATTCTGCAGCGCATACACCATGGCTAAACCTTCCCTTTTAGTGGTGGTGTAATTAATCTCAGTTGTGGATAGCTTCCTTCTAGCGAAGGCTAACGGGTGGTCGATGTCTCCTGTTCCCGGTTATGCTAACACTACTCCTAATGAAATAGAATATGCATCGACATGCATATGAAATTCCTTGCTCCAATCTGGGAAAACCATAATAGACGCATTAACCATTTTTTGTTTCAATGTGTCGAAGCTTCGTTGGCATTCTTCTATCCATTAAAACTGACAGTCTTTTTTCAAAAGCTTCTCCATGGGTGTTGTAATCTGTGCATAGCCATTAATGAAATTCATGTAGTATCTAGTATGTCCTAGCATCGTGCGCAGTTGTTTGACTAAAGTAGGAGGGGGTAGACCGACTATAATGGAAATCTTGTATGGATCTACCAGCAATCGCTTCTTGCATACAATATGGCCTAACAACACTCCAAAGGGTGAAAAGAAGATGCACTTCTTTAGGTTCAAGGAAATCTGACATTGCCTACACTTATCCAACATTAGCCTTAAACATTCAATATGATTTTGTAGCAAACTAAAAATAGTCCAATCATCAAAATAGGCTTCCAAGAATTTATGTAAGAACTCCTTAAACGCTTTGACCACCACCCTAGAAAACATGGTTGGTGCATTCTTCAATCTGAACGGCATCATTGTATACTGGTAGGATCCCCATTCTGTTGCAAATGTGGTCTTATGGCGATCTTCCTTGGAAATCTCGATCTGATGGTATCCTGAAAATCCATCGATGAAGGAGTAGACCTCCCGTCCTCCTACATTGTCTAGCACTTCATCAGTGAATGGTGTAGGGAATGGGTCATGCAAATAGGCCTCATTCAGCTTCCTGAGATCTACACAAATCCTGATTTCTCTAGTCTTTTTATCCTACACCACCATAGGGATTATCCATTCTGACTCTTCAATAGGTTCTATGATTCCTTCTTCCAGCATTCGGTCAAGCTCGATATTCACTTTTTCCTTATATTTGGGGTTCAATCTGTAAGGTCTTTGTTTGACTGGCCTTGCATCTGGTTTTAAGGGAATTTTCATCTCTCCCATGGGCCCTTTAATGTTCTTCATATCAGTGAACTTGGTTGGAAACAAGTCCTAATATTCATGCAGTAACTCTGTGATCTTATCAATAGTGGCAGCATCCCAATAATCTCCAACATTAGCAAGCTTCATTGTTTTTTCTGTTCCAATGTTGACTTTCTTTATTTTAATTGGTTGTCCAATGAAAGGTTTCTCAACTCATGATCCTTCGATGTCTCTTTGGCCTTCTATTTCGGTGATTTTCACCTTCCTAGGATCATCATCTTCATCAACATTGATATTGTAACAGCCTTGCAATTTCTGAAGAGGCGCAATCCATTCATCCTCTTCTTGCTCCAAAGGGAGGCTAGGTGCCTCCTCGAACACTTTCTATCTTACAATCTGTAATAATTGATCCACTGTAGGATATTGGCTTTCAAATAATAAGGTAGTTACAAAGTTTTGGGTCATACCTTCCCAATCTGTAGTGATGAGGCATAGTTTTGCTTGAAGGTACCAATTGATAGGGGTTGTGTCCAATGTGTTGATGAATTTATGCACCCACTTCTCTTGAGGAATGTTTCTCCAAGATTCCCTGCAACTTTGCACATGGTCCTTCAGAAAACTCTGACCTATGTATCTAACTTCGCAACCTTTTACTTGCTCTGAGAATCACGCTATCATTAAAGTGTGACATTGTACCCAATCTGTAATGTTGTGTTTGTGTGTCCCCCACCATCTTGTTGGAGTGGCTTTAAAGGCCTCATCCAGTGCCAACAATCTCTATTGTATTGGTACAATTTCTTCAAATTCCAACAAGAAAGCTTCTAAATTATTTATACCATCAAAGGTGGGAAAGTTGCTTATTGTTATGTCGATCCAGCAAACTTCTTTGGTCAATCTAGCACACCTTATAGCAGATACTTCATACATTTTGTTCTGCCAGTTCTCCAGTGCTTCTTCCGAATCTGATGAGCATGCGCTCTCACTTCGCCAGCTTAAATTCCCATATGTTGTAGGATTAATTTAATCATGTTGTCTGGATGTCAATTTGTATATGTTTTCTAACTCATATGCGTGGTCTTCTTCTCTGATGGGATCTGTGTATATGGGACCTTCATCAGGGTTCAAAGGTGAAATGACCCTAAGGCCATCATCTTCAAATGTCATTCTTCTTTTCTTTAAATAAACCATAGTGGAATTGTTGAAAGCCCAATCAATTCCTAAAAACATGGGGTAAGGGAAGCTATCATCAACTATCTCATTAACCTCGAAGTCCACAAATGTTCCGACCCCATTAATGTCTACAGAGACATGTTCCAATATTCCAAAGGGTCTCACAGCTTGTCGATTGACCATCTTAAGCCTGATAGGGGAATAGATCAACTTAAGTTTTCCCATCAGTGCCCAGGTTTTCTTCGTCATGACAATGACTTCTGACCCTAAGTCAAGGATGACGTAGTCTATATCATACTCTCCAATTTGAGAATTCAGGTGTAATTATTTATTTGTCCTCCTCTTTTTAGATATTTGTTGTAATTCTCTACTCAGTAAGGGGTCTACCTTCCCTAGCTCATACTGTCCAATCAAGTTTTGTAGCTTTTGTACAACGCTCTCATCCTTTATCAAATTAATGCAGGTGCATAAAAAATCCATGAACTTACTTACCTCTTTTCCTTCTTTTGGTAGAGCAGACTGATCGAATGCCAGAGGCATTCCATATTCTCTCACTTYTGGTTGAACCTTTGATGAAGAAGCCTGATATCTTCTGAATTCATTTCTTGCCTCCTCAAACACTTGTTTTTCTTTCTTCACATCAAACACTTGTGTATTCTCTRCAGTTTTTYTGACTCCTGAKTCTTTTGTAGTCTTTCCTTGGGTTACTCTGTCTTGTCCTRTAACAACGCCTCCTCTAGTGATAAMAATGACTCTGGGATCTGCTCCATGAGGTTCTTCTTTGATTAGTTGTATTTGTTAGTTTCCTCCTCATTTCTCTTGAAGCTTGGCTAACAACRCAGGAYAGTCTTCTATGACATGTTCAAATGAGTTGCAGTAACTGCAAGTGGTACAAGGGTTTTGACAATCCCTTGCCAAGTGTCCTATATGTGTGTAGTTATAACAGATGATTTGTCCTCAACCTCGACCCATACCTCCTCCTCCTCCTCATCCTCTGACTCCACCACGAGGGTTAAAGTTTCCTCTTCCTGGGGAATTATATTGTGTAGTGTTCCCTTCTTGTTGTACTTCACCTTGAATCTTGTATATGTCTCTGGACCTTTCATGCATGAGGTTGTATTCATCATGTCCTATCGACTTACAAAACGTGCAATACAGATTTGCAGGTGTCTAGACATATTTTTGCAAATAGTAACATTCACCAGGGCGATGTCTATTTCTACATACCTCGCACCAAGGTAGGGTAACTTGATTTAAAGGACTTGAGGCTACAAATTCCAAATACTCATGAAATAGGGGACAGTTCTCCTTGTCATGGCCTTTAGATTTGCATCTAATACACCATATATCTTCTCTTTTATCTTTTCCCTTGTCTTTCTTCATATCTTTGACCTGCAGTGATAAGCTAGTTAGCTGACTCAATATTTGACTCATACTTGAGCTGGATTCTCCCATAGGGGTTGATTCTAGTTTCATGGCGATCTCTAGTGCCTCGTCCTATGAAGCAATCTTCTGTTCCATCAAAGGAATTCCAATGTGTGGTAGGAGGGAAGCAATGAACCATTCCTTATTCTGCTCATCAGGGATCTAAAAACTCAAATGGAATGTTAGGGTTTTAAACCTCTGATCAAACTCCCACACAAGTTCAGTTGTTCTTTGCTTGATTTCTTTTAGTTTTGTAATGCACTGTGACTCCGACTTGGGTTTTTTGAATTCTTCAATCATTGCAGTCTTGATCTGGTTCAGCGGTTTCGGTTGGGTAACTCCTTGGACAAACTTCATGTACCATCTTAGTGCATGGTCTCTCAGGGTAGTACTAAACTGAGCTCGTTTAACATCTTCATCGATGATATTCTTAATACTCCATACAACTTCACATAGAAACCAGTGTTGCTCAGGATCTTTAGATCCATCTCCCTTAAAGGTGGGTAACCTCATCTTGTCTGCCACATATCTTCCTAGGTTTCTTGACTGAATAGGTATTGAGATACTTGTACCAGTGCTTTGAGTTCTCTGATAACTTAGGTTACTCTGGTTACTTAATGTTGTTGAAACAACAGGAGGAGTAATAGTACTTACTTCAACGATATGTGCAGTTCCTGAAGTGTCTGGCTCTTCTTGGTGAGGTTATTTTGGTCTTTTCTTCTCTTGGTCCAACGGATCCTGACTGTTCTTCACTTAGTATCTTTTCCTCTTCCCCACTATAGAATCCTTCTTTCTGCAGAAGAGGTTCTTGATCTTGCTCAAACAAGTTCGCCAAAGGAGCTTCTCTAAATATCCTTCCACTGCACTTGTGTCTGATCTTTGTGTCATTGTCTTCGTCTAAATTCTTGAACATTATCTCTTTGATCTGACCCACTACTGTATCTTCAAGATGTTCTTATCATGCAATAGCATCTTGATCTTCAACTTCAGAAAATGTAAAAATTTTCCTCTAGGTCCCTTAAATAAATACCTCTTTGCTTGGCTATATGACTCTACTCTGTCAATAGCAAACTAGGTGATATACCCTCTAATGGTACTATCAAACTAGTGATCCACTGCTCTTGACATGGCATTATCAACTTTTTTAACCTTCTTGATCAACGTCGATGTCCAAACCACAGGTGGCTTAGATCTAATCTCGAACTGGGTATCTGCTAATCTCTCTAACCACTCGTATAGCTCCTTATGAATCCCTCCAAATAAAATCTCATGTATATCAGTAAAGATATACCTTCCCAACCAATCCTTTGTACTAAGATTAGGGTTCTTGTTCTGGGCTTCAACGAAGTCTGTTTCTTGATCTTCTATCCACTTCTGAACCTCTATCTTCGATGGAAACCACCTTGACATTCCCTCAAGAAGATCTCGATCCCGGCAACGAAACCATTTGTTGGCACAGGGGAAGAACCAGGGTTCAATACTCAAGAGTGCACCAACAAGCCCTAAATACTGGCCCTTTTGGCAATGCGTATGAAGCAGATGCAGGCTCACTCGAAGTAGCTATAGGGGTTTGCAGGACACAAGTATCTACAACCAGAAGGAATGTAAAGTGAATTCTGTTGGAAAATGTTTAACGAGTAGTATGCTTGTCATTGATGGAAAGTACAAACAGTGGAGATGGAAGGATAAGGAGGATAAAATCCCTTGGGGATTCGGACGTGAAAGCTCAGGAGAAACAACATTGAGGAAAACACATGCAGCAAGGCTCAAGCTATCGAAGTTCGCAGAGGAGAAGGAAGACAGAGATCCATAGCCGTTGGTTCTCATTCATAAATCTCATCAACCGTCAGATTGAACCAGAGCTGCACGAGATTTACCATCGGGAAATGCCAAGGTGAAATCCCAACAGAACATCGACCGTCAGATCTGATTATAGACAAGAAAAGCGCACTGAAAAGGAGGAGAGATCTCAGACGTTAGATCCAAGCACAGGACCCGACCACCGTTAGATCGAGGAGAACCTGCACGGTCTTTAAAGTGCAAGGAGGTTTGGCTGTGGTCATGGGGATAACGGTCATATGGACCAGGATCCTAGCCATCAGAGTTTCGAGGATCCCGATTTGGATATGTCAAAGTTCATTGACATCACAAACCTCGAAATCACGATGAGTGAAATCCCAAATGAACCTGACCATCGACTCGACCCACGTCAACAAACCACGTCAGCTAAGTGACACGTGGCACAACCAGGTAGTGACAAGTGTTAGACTGATTCAACATTTCAGGAACATGTGGGTAACGAATCAAAGTGACACGTGGCAGTATTTAACACATGTCAAACCACGTGTGACGTCAGCAGAGGCATCGGCGATCGGGACTTTGAAATGACAAAGTCACTTGACATTGAAAATATCGAAATCCTGGAGGGATCGGGACCATCCATCTGAGGGACAGGTGTCGAAGATCAAGGCTCCATCGACATATTGGCCATCGGGAAATCAGAGTTCCTGAGGTCGAAGGAAACGAGACATCGAAAGTCTCGAAATCCTGGAGGAATCAGGACCGTCCATCTGGAAGGATGCGTGGCATGAGATCGATTCCATCGAGAAGAGGCCTGACAGGAAAATCATTGATCGGTATTTTGTTCATCGGGAAATCAGGGATCCCGTTGACAAGATTTTTGTGCAATTCAGAATCGCGATCCGCGAAACCCCGATGAGTGGGGGCCAGATGTCAGCACAGTAGCGAAGGAGGATGGTGGCGTAGTGGAGGCCAGCTGTCAATGAACTTTCTCTCTAGCATTTTCTCTCTATGCCTGTGCGCATCACAAGAGAGATCCCAAAAGGGCCTTTGTCCTCTCCTAAGAGTTTGGAAATTTTGTTAAGGGAGATGAGATTGTTTTCGCAATCCTTTTCTGGTTCTCACGATCGCTTGATAGCGCAAGAGAAGAGCATACTCAAGATTGTTACTTCCAACTTCTGGTCCCAAAATGTGAGTTTAGATGTGATTAGAATTGATGTTCAACTTAGATTATAAATCAAAGCAAGCCATCCACATGGCAAAAAGCAAATAAGGGAAAATGATTTTTGTCCACCTAAGTGCCTATGTTTGTTTGACTATCCCCTTTATAAGTTGAGGGGTCTAAGTGGTGCAGTATTTAGAGCATGCATATCATCATTCTTAAGAAGGAAAGTGATTTTTTCTTACATCCAAGAGCTTACAATGTCAAATATAGATCAAATGCATGCCACACAGTGCATACACAGGCACATAGAGCGCGCGTGCGCTGTTGGAATTGAGAGAGAAAGTGCATGCGCACAGAGAGAAAATGTTACACAGGCGCATGCGCGCACGATGCGTGCCTGTGGGGTGGAATAACCGTGCGCCTGTGGCAAAACACCGAGAAGAAAAATTTGGATGGATTTCTCCCAATCTTCTGGTGAATTGACTGGTTAGCAAGTCGGCTGAGGCCGGTTTGTGAACCTACAAGTTAATGAAATCAAAAGGAAAGCAAAATGAACCCAAATGAGGGAGGAATTGATACCTTATCCCCAGTATGGTCGCCAATCTGTTTGCACCCAATTCGTCACTAGGTGAGCAAATTAAGAGTGCTTACATGCCCAATTGGGCTCTACTAGGCATGACAGCTGTAAAAGGAAAGGTTAGAAAGAAACACTACAAAATTATAAACTGGAATTAAACTAAAACAAATAAAAACTATGAGCATATAAAACAAATGAAAAATAAGT
>JZKD02S2248460.1:24364-36878 GCA_000966675.3 Picea glauca
TCTAGAGGGTTTGACAACAGATATTCCAGACATGCCCCTTGGAGAGGTTCCACAACGTTATCAACGTCATACAGTAGGAGTGTCAGAGTCCATTGGCCGAATTCTTTGTAGGGTTTCTTGGGAAGTCATGTGTTACCATGAACGTCATCCATGATGTCACTTTGTAGAAGCTATAGGCTTCAGATTTTGAAATTTTGTTCCTCGGACAGAACTTTTTTGTAAAAACTCTTTTGATCGTTATATATACATACAGATTCTACCGGTTTATCTTGTGTTGTTTGAAAAATTGATGTGATTGATTTATAAATGACCCAAAGGTCTGTCTAATACATAGTTAGCCAATGCATTAGTTAATGTATTTAGATGTCTAGGAATATGTTGATATTCAATATAATCAAAATAATGTTCCAAGAGGAGAATTCGCAAATACACCCGTAACAAAGTAGAACTTTGATTAGTATAGACATTACTTAATTGTAGTACTATGAGCTGCGAATCAAGTCACATAACCAAATGACGGATTCTGAGTGAGATAACATCAATCAATAATTCGATAGCAATGCTATACTCTTCAATGTTGGTTGCACAGCCGAGGCACACACCTCGTAAGGAGACAAGCTCATTTGTAGGGGCGTAAATTGCCCATCTAGTGGAAGCAAGGTTCTGAGTACTACGACTAGCACGACTAGCGAAGCCAATGTAGGGTAGCAAAGACTCTGACATCTGGAAATCAAACACAACGTCACGTAAGGGCAGAGTCTAGATAACGACAAAAGCAAGCTACAATAACACACAAGAAGTATGATACAATAAAAATACAAGTACTCGTGCACAGGTGATATTATGCATAGTACTTCTTCAAGTACAACCCATTTCTGGGTTCACTCAAAGGGATACCATCGTAATCTACTAAATCATAAGCCACTTTTTCCAAAACTCGTCTAACGATGTAAGGACCTGGCCACATGGATTCAAATTTTCTAGCTCCTAGCATATCTCGATCTTGTTCATAGAGGAGAACAAGATCTCCTTCGAAGAAAACGCGAGGCTTGACATGTTTTTCGTATTGGGCCTTGACACGTTTTTTCTGAGCTTCTATGACTAGGGTAGCATCGCGTCGAGTTTTGTCTAATCGCATAAGATACAATAGACATTCTTCCTCAGCAGAAGTGTTTGGTAGGATTTCAACAACTAGTTTTAAAGAGGGTATCTCGCATTCAATCGGGAGAATGGCTTCCAAACCATAGACTAACCAGAAAGGTGTAAACCCAGTAGTGGACTTGACATATGTTCGATAAGACCAAAATGCCGAAAACAACATTGTGTGCCAACTTGTTTTGTGAATCCCTATCATTCGTCGAAGCATAGTTATGAGAACTTTGTTAATTTCTTCGACTTGGCCATTGGCTTGTGGGTAATAGGGTGTTGAGTTTTCATGGCGAAGACCCAAATTTTCAGTAAGTTTGAACATCATGAAGTTTCTAAAGTGGCTACCATGATCAGTACCGATAGCCCGGGGGACACCAAAACGAGCTATGATGTGATTAAAAATGAATAATGCTGCGGTCTTTCCAGTGTTGTCAAATGTTAACATTGCCTCGGCCCATTTCATAAATTAATCTACGGCTACAATAATGTATCCATGCCCCCCGACCGAGTGGGGGTGACATGTGATGAAATCGATGCCCCATTTCACAAAGGGACCAATGAAGACCACAGTGTGAAGAGGAGAGGGATGTGACCGTATCTTATGATTATAGGTCTGGCAAGCATGGCATTTTTGGATGGCGATTATGCAGTCGTGAAATAAAGAAGGCCAAAAATACCCTGCTCGTAAGATCTTCTAGGTAGTAGCATACCCAGACATATGACCACCACAGGCTCCAGAATGGTAGTCATTCAAGGCTTTCTCAGTTTCGTTCAATATTAGGCAACGTCGAAAAAATGAGTCAATCCCCCGATGATAAAGAGTATCCCCGAGGATAATATATTGACGGGCTTGGTAGCGTATTCGACATCGGTCAGTACTAGACAAAGTTGGACGAAAAGTCTGGGTTTGGAGATATATGATGATATCTCCATACCAAATATCATCAGAGCTGATGAGGAAAAGGGATTCATCAGGTAATGAATTAGCTGCTACAGTTTCCGTTTCAGAATAGAGAAAGTTGCATATCAACTCAGTAAACACTAAGGACTTCTTGGACTTGGCACGTTTGAATTCCAAGTCAAACTCCTGGAGTATCATGATCCATTTGGAGTATTTTCCCCCCAACAATTGACGTGTGAGAATGTGTTGCATAGGGTTGCAGTTAGAAATCACTGTAGTCTTGTGAGAGAGGATATAGTGCCAGAAGCGTTGGATGACTTAGACGGCTGCCAAGGCCAGTTTTCCGACATGTAAATACTTGGTTTCAGTGGGCATTAGACTTCAACTCAAGTAATAGATAACATGTTCATTGTTAGCATCATCCTCTTGGACGAGAACCATACCAATGGTGTAATCCAAGGCGACAAGGTAGAGGAAATAATCACGACTGTAATCGGGGGGAAAGAGAAGTGGAGCACGTGTTAGGGATAATTTCAAAGCTTTGAAATATTTGTTTGCGATGGTATCTTAGATAAACTCAGACCCCTTTTTTAGGAGTCGCGTAAATCCACGAGTTATCTTGACGTAATTTGGGATAAAATGACGAAGAAAGTTTGCTTTCCCCTACAAACTTTGTAACTGGTGAAGTGTAGAAGGAGGAGGGAGATTAAGGATTGCCTCAACCTTTAAAGGATCTACCCTGATCCCTTGACGTGAAACAATAAAACCTAGAAGTTGGTCGGATTCCACGTAGAAAACAAACTTGTGAGGATTCAAACGTATATGGTAAAACCGACAGTGGATGAAAATGGCTCGGAGGTGGGTTGGGTGATCAACTTGGTGCATTGAGTGAGCAGGTAAATCATCCAGATATGGTTTCACGATGTGCTTGATGTCATGGAAGGCATAAGACATAGCGCGTTGAAAAGTTGCGCTAGCGTTCTTGAGACCGAACGAGATTTTCCGATAGGCAAAAGTGCCCCAAGGACAAATAAAAGAAGTCTTATGTTTATCCTCGAGAACAATGTTGATTTGTTTATACCCAGAGAAACCATCCATTAGAGAGAATATTTCACTTCCGGCGCAATTGTTGAAAATCTGATCGACGAAGGGGGTAGGAAAGTTGTCTTTGGGACAAGCTTTGTTGATATCCCTTTAATCAATGCATACACGGATTGTGCCTTGTTTCTTGTCGATCGGGACAAGATTGGAAACCCAGTCAGTGAAGGCCACTGGGTAAATAAAGATGACTTTGAGAAGTTTTTCGACTTCGAGCTTGATAGCAACCGCTTTACGTGGGTGGACTGGATGAAGGTGTTGCTAGACGGGGTTAACGTCGGGGTATGTCTTGATCTCATGTATCACACTGGTGGGGTCGATACCCGACATTTCTTCATAGCTCCAGGCGAAGATGTCATGAAACTCTTTGAAAAGGGATGTGTAGGTGACAATTTCTTCAGGGGAACACGACGCTCCGATATGGACATTTTCCACAATTCTAGGTTTAATGGATATGTGAGGGGAATAGTGGGTGAGATATTTATACGCATTGGAATTCACTCTATTGAGGAGAGCCCTCAAGTGAGCTTGTAGGTAGGGGTTGAGAACCTTCCATATGCTCTAGAGATAAACCCTGCATTCTATGTGAACGATGTGGAGGATCTATTGTGAACGAGTTACAAACTTACAAAGAAAAACTTATGGTCAACTTGGGTAAACAAACAACACATGCTAGTAAATAAAATCTAGGAAACAATACCAAGAAAACAAGACCTTCTAATTCCAAAGTCACTAGTTGGTGATGAAATCCAACGTCGCAACAACGAGATGATAAGGAGCTGGGCTAGGGTGGAAAAGTTACGCTAACGACCTGCTTAACGGACTTACACCCTGGTGCAATCTCCCACACATAATCGTGGGTATACCCTCCAAGGAGCCCAAGTGAGTTTGGCCAACGTCCATTCCAGGTACCGTGAAGACTTTCCCCTTCACAGTCACCTTATGTAAGACCCTAGAAATACAGGCCGCTAAGGTTACCACCGACAATAATAAAGCCTGGGGGGACAGTCGAAAGTTCGATCCACACACAAGGGCAGGGTATCTAGCCCAAAATCAACTCAAAAGGATTCCACTCATCATTGTGGGTATACCTCCAAGTGACCCCCGTAATACGCACAATATCTACACCGATATCAACAAAGTAGGGTGAGTAACTCTATCAATATCAATGCGACCTCGTGTTTGACCCTTGTGTGAGAAGGGCTTCCCAGGACAAAATGTTGGAAATGGAATTTGACACTCCTTAACACAAGATGCTATTGTGTGTTTTGTGATTTGGAGAGTGTATCTCTCTACCTATTCCAAAGCGCTAGCCTAKCTAAATGTTGGTGTAATAGAGCCCTAGAAAAGAGTTACTAGTTAAATTTTACAATTGCACAATGTTATTAAGGGCTGTTGTTACTCAAAGGAAGCAGAGATGAAACTGATGTTGTATGAGACTCTGTCCCAATGATGCATAGATAGGAATGAAATATATCAATTTTCATTCAATGAATCCTATGTGCAAGAGGGAAAGAGAAGTTTTCTGGACCAATCTTGAACTACGAGACACCATTTCCTTTAAAATGCAATTGCAACGAATCGCACAATAATAACAATTCTCTATTGTTTTTTTTTTAATAATTTCAACAATTGATTTTCAATGTTTTCGAAGACGAAAATGATTTTGAAAGAAAAAATGTTTTTACTTTTCAAAAATGATCTACACCATGATGGTGAAAGTGAGGAAAACCAAAAACTAATGAACAAGCAATAAATAAAAACCCAAACCAATCTTTCAATGGAAACAAAAATGACAAGCAGACCAAACTAGTCTTTTCAATTGCATGANTCCCCCATCAATGACATGAAATGAGTAACATATTTTGAAGGTGAAATAGAGTATGATGTAAGTTGGACTAGACACAGGGAAGGCCGACATGGAGAGAATGGACAACTGCAGATGGTCGACTCAATAGAGGTTTCAGATGAGCTTCTCTTGAACATATGAATGAAATGACCGATGATTTGGCAGCATTGAATCAGATATGATGCAGGGTATGACCTTGTAGAAAATCGAATGAGAGACAAATGGATTTCCCAAACTGGCTTCAAATAATGAATAGGGGGGTTTCATGTTCAAGAGTTACACTTACTGCCAATTAATATGAATACGAGAACACATCCCTTTCCCAAATTTCCCCCCATCATTTCTGGCGAGTACCTCTTTATTTTTACGCAAGATTGAGGAGGATAAAATATGCTTGTTGATGTAAGCTCATCCTTCAAAGTATGTTTAATGAACCCTAGGAAGGAGTGGTTCGGTCCCATTGCGGGTCTGTCGATGTTTGTTGAACGAGTCCAAAGATAGAAAACTCAAAGGGTTTTCATGATTATAGAGTCTGGAAAAACACTTTAAAAGAGAACTCTCTTAGTTTATTTTTCATAAAATAGTCTGATGAGACCGAAAAAGAGATAAATTATCGCCCAACATATGCTTTCTTCAAATACTTTAACGAGTGTGAAAATAGCAAGGTCGCTCGACAATCTTTTCATGTTTAGAGGGTATGAAAAGAGCTTAAAGGAGACTCCAGGGGGGTTCCTTTTTCGTATATCCTTGTTGAGCCCGAAAAAGTGATAAAAGTGTGCTCGATCGCGTTCTCATGTATTTTCGAGTGTGATAACGAACAAAGACTAAGCTCGAAGTTTTGTACAAAAACCATAAAAAACAATCGAAACACGCAATGAAGAAGAAAAATATATCCGCATCCCTGTGCATGAAAATCGAAGTCATTACGCCTGCAAAAGTCGTACTCAAAAGGGTATTAGGAATTAGGTTTTAATAAACAAACAATTATATAATCCAATAACATGGTAAAAGTAAATATAAAGGGGTAAAAGCTCTTTTTACCATAATCATTTTAACTTTACCAATATTTGAGCCCCAAAACCCCTCTTTTGCCCTTGAATTTCGGCGTTTGATTGCGGGAGTTACGAGCATCCATTCGACGAACCGTCTGTGGCAGTGAGTTAAGCTCCTTGTCCTCTACCTTTTCATGGTTTGATTTTTCATTTTCATTGGCAAATAACATAGTTTTGAGTTTGTTTTGGGGGTTATAGTCACACTCATCCATTCTCATAGGTCAGCCACATGGGACCTGTGAGAATGCCTCATTCTAGTAGGTGACCCCAAAGGCACCTGCGAGAACCTTGCACTATGCCTAAAGGGCACCTGCGAGAACCACAAAGTGGAATTTTTTTTAAATTTTTGCTCAATGAAAAGATACCAAGTGTTGAATAGAGTTATTAACTTTCTTCTTATGCTTCTTATGCAGGGATTTGGCCATCACCATGGTTCTGGAAGGGCATGAAAGGGAGCACAAAGAAGATGATGCCATTGCCAGAAATCATTCGGCCACCATTGCCGCTTTATGTGACTGTTGTCTTCTGAAGTTCTTTCATATCCTGGGCATGAGGGCCCAAGTCAGGTTATTGGAGTACCTTGTGCATATGTGGGATTCCGATCAACAAGTATTCCATGTAGGGGTCCACACATTGTCCTTGGATATTGAGGACATTTACTTCTTGACAGGACTGTCACGGCATGGGTACCATGTGATCCTGACTGGTAGCAGAGGTGGTGGGATGCCTATGAGTGAGTACTGTCTCTTGCATTGTGTTCCAGAGGCAGAGAGGAGCAAAGGGAAAGTAGCTATTTGGGGAGTGCAGGATTTGACCCTCCGCACTATTTTGTTCACCATTGCTTGTATGGCTGGGAGCCCCTCTCCTCACATGGCTCTCCAGAGCTACTTTTAGTATGCCATAGAGTGTACTAAGCCTCGAGTTTTTAACTGGGCAGACACAATTCTTCGTAGCATGAAGAGACAATTTACCAAATGCAAGCGAGGCGACCTGAAGCAATTCAGGTACGGGTCTTTGTTAGTTTCCTTCTTTCTCGAGAGGGTTCCCTTGCTGAGGTTGTAGGTTGAGTGGGATTTCCCGGTTCCAACAGATCCAAGAATGCTGAGATGGTGTCAGCTCATGGCCCAGCATGTAGCTGGACCAATTATCAAATATAATGATACCTTATTTGATTGGTTGTGACCATAGAAGCTGATGGTTGATGATTATGCTTATGTCGGGTTGGATTTATGAGGAGATCCAGACTTGGTCCTGCCCAAGGATGCTCAGTGGGGGGAACTTGGTAAGAAGTACACATTTTTCTTTTTTTTTTAAATGTTTTTGTGAATTTTATCATATGAAAATGTTTTTTATATGTTCGTCCAAGGTCTAAATACAAAATTATTTTTTGATGACATAGACGTGGGGCCTTACCGAACTCTTGGTACTTCTCCTATTCAGTGACGAGGAGAGGTGGTGCCAGTGCCATGATGGGATGCCAAAGATTATGAAGTGGTGGAACAAAATCTAGAGGGTTTGACAACAGATATTCCAGACATGCCCCTTGGAGAGGTTCCACAACGTTATCAACGTCATACAGTAGGAGTGTCAGAGTCCATTGGCCGAATTCTTTGTAGGGTTGCTTGGGCAGTCGTGTGTTACCATGAACGTCATCCATGATGTCACTTTGTAGAAGCTATAGGCTTCAGATTTTGAATCTTTGGTCCTCGGACAAAACTTTTTTGTAAAAACTCTTTTGATCGTTATATATTCATACGGATTCTACCGGTTTATCTTGTGTTGTGTGAAAAATTGATGTGATTGATTTATAAATGACCCAAATGTCTGTCTAATACATAGTTAGCCAATGCATTAGTTAATGTATTTAGATGTCTAGGAATATGTTGATATTCAATATAATCAAAATAATGTTCCAAGAGGCGAATTCGCAAATACACCCGTAACAAAGTAGAACTTTGAATAGTATAGACATTACTTAATTGTAGTACTACGAGCTGCGAATCAAGTCACAGAACCAAATGACGGATTCTGAGTGAGATAGCATCAATCAATAATTCGATAGCAACGCTATACTCTTCAATGTTGGTCGCATAGCCGAGGCACACACCTCGTAAGGAGACAAGCTCATTTGTAGGGGCGTAAATTGCCCATCTAGTGGAAGCAAGGTTCTGAGTACTACGACTAGAACGACCAGCGAAGCCAATGTAGGGTAGCAAAGACTCTGACATCTGGAAATCAAACACAACGTCACGTAAGGGTAGAGACTAGATAACGACAAAAGCAAGCTACAATAACACACAAGAAGTATGATATTGTGCACAGGTGATATTATGCATAGTACTTCTTCAAGTACAACCCATTTCTGGGTTCACTCAAAGGGATACCATCGTAATCTACTAAATCATAAGCCACTTTTTCCAAAAGTCGTCTAACGATGTAAGGACCTGGCCACATGGATTCAAATTTTCTAGCTCCTAGCATATCTCGATCTTGTTCATAGAGGAGAACAAGATCTCCTTCGAAGAAAATGCGAGGCTTGACATGTTTTTCGTATTGGGCCTTGACACGTTTTATCTGAGCTTCTATGACTAGGGTAGCATCACGTCGAGTTTTTTCTAATCGCATAAGATACAATAGACATTCTTCCTCAGAAGAAGTGTTTGGTAGGAGTTCAACAACTAGTTTTAAAGAGGGTATCTCGCATTCAATCGGGAGAATGGCTTCCAAACCATAGACTAACTAGAAAGGTGTAAACCTAGTAGTGGACTTGACATATGTTCGATAAGACCAAAATGCCGAAAACAACATTGTGTGCCAACTTGTTTTGTGAATCCCTATCATTCGTCGAAGCATAGTTATGAGAACTTTGTTAATTTCTTCGACTTGGCCGTTGGCTTGTGGGTAATAGGGTGTTGAGTTTTCATGGCGAAGACCCAAATTTTCAGTAAGTTTGAACATCATGAAGTTTCTAAAGTGGCTACCATGATCAGTGACGATAGACCGGGGGACACCAAAACGAGCTATGATGTGATTAAAAATGAATAATGCTGCGGTCTTTCCAGTGTTGTCAAATGTCAACATCGCCTCGGCCCATTTCGTAAAGTAATCTACGGCTACAATAATGTATCCATGCCCCCCGACCGAGTGGGGGTGACATGTGATGAAATCGATTCCCCAGTTCACAAAGGGACCAATGAAGACCACAGGGTGAAGAGGAGAGGGATGTGACCATATCTTATGATTATAGGTCTGGCAAGCATGGCATTTTTGGATGGCGATTATGCAGTCGTGAAATAAAGAAGGCCAAAAATACCCTGCTCGTAAGATCTTCTGGGTAGTAGCATACCTAGACATATGACCACCACACGCTCCAGAATGGTAGTCATTCAAGGCTTTCTCAGTTTCGTTGAATATTAGGCAACGTCGAAAAAATGAGTCAATCCCCCGATGATAAAGAGTATCCACGAGGATAATATATTGACGGGCTTGGTAGCGTATTCGACATCGGTCAGTACTAGACAAAGTTGGCCAAAAATTCTGGGTTTGGAGATATATGATGATATCGCCATACCAAATATCATCAGAGCTGATGAGGAAAAGGGATTCATCAGGTAATGAATCAGCTGCTACAGTTTCCGTTTCAGAATAGAGAAAGTCGCATATCAACTCAGTAAACACTAAGGACTTCTTAGACTTGGCACATTTGAATTCCAAGTCAAACTCCTGGAGTATCATGATCCATTTGGAGTATTTTCCCCCCAACAATTGACGTGTGAGAATGTGTTGCATAGGGCTGCAGTTAGAAATCACTGTAGTCTTGTGAGAGAGGATATAGTGCCAGAAGCGTTGGATGACTTGGACGGCTGCCAAGGCTAGTTTTTCGACATGTAAATACTTGGTTTTAGTGGGAATTAGACTTCAACTCAAGTAATAGATAACATGTTCATTTTTAATATCATCCTCTTGGAAGAGAACCATACCAATGGTATAATCCAAGGCGGCAAGGTAGAGGAAATAATCACCACTGTAATCGGGGGGAAAGAGAAGTGGAGCACGTGTTAGGGATAATTTCAAAGCTTTGAAATCTTTGTTTGCGATGGTATCCTAGATAAACTCAGACCCCTTTTTTAGGAGTCACGTAAATCCACGAGTTATCTCGACATTATTTGGGATAAAATGACGAAGAAAGTTTGCTTTCCCCTACAAACTTTGTAACTGGCAAAGTGTAGAAGGAGGAGGGAGATTAAGGATTGCCTCAACCTTTAAAGGATCTACCCTGATCCCTTGACGTGAAACAATAAAACCTAGAAGTTGGTCGAATTCCACGTAGAAAACAAACTTATGAGGATTCAAACGTATATGGTAAAACCGACAGTGGATGAAAATGGCTCAGAGGTGGGTTGGGTGATCGACTTGGTGCATTGAGTGAGCGGGTAAATCATCCAGATATGGTTGCACGATGTGCTTGATGTCATGGAAGGCATACGACATAGCGTGTTGAAAAGTTGTGCCAGTGTTCTTGAGACCGAACGAGACTTTCCGATAGGCAAAAGTTCCCCAAGGACAAATAAAAGAAGTCTTATGTTTATCCTCGAGAACAATGTTGATTTGATTATACCCAGAGAAACCATCCATCAGAGAGAATATTTCACTTTCGGCGCAATTGTTGAAAATCTGATCGACGAAGGGGGTAGGAAAGTTGTCTTTGGGACAAGCTTTGTTGATATCCCTTTAATCAACGCATACACAGATTGTGCCTTGTTTCTTGTCGATCGGGACAAGATTGGAAACCCAGTCAGTGAAGGCCACTGGGTAAATAAAGTCGACTTTGAGAAGTTTCTCGACTTCGAGCTTGATAGCAGCCGCTTTACGTGGGTGGACTGGATGAAGGTGTTGCTAGACGGGTTTAACATCAGGGTATGTCTTGATCTCATGTATCACAATGGCGGGGTCAATACCCGACATTTCTTCGTAGCTCCAGGCGAAGATGTCATGAAACTCTTTGAAAAGGGACGTGTAGGTGACAATTTCTTCAGGGGAACACGACGCTCCGATATGGACATTTTCCACAATTCTAGGTTTAATGGATATGTGAGGGGAATAGTAGGTGAGATATTGATACGTATTGGACTTCACTCTGTTGAGGAGAGCCCTCAGGTGAGCTTGTAGGTAGGGGTTGAGAACCTTCCATATGCTCTAGAGATAAACCCTGCATTCTATGTGAATGATGTGGAGGATCTATTGTGAACGAGTTACAAACTTACAAAGAAAAACTTACGGTCAACTTGGGTAAACAAACAACACATGCTAGTAAATAAAATCTAGGAAACAATACCAAGAAAACAAGACCTTCTAATTCCGAAGTCACTAGTTGGTGATAAAATCCAACGTCGCAACAACGAGATGATAAGGAGATGGGCTAGGGTGGAAAAGTTACGCTAACGACTTGCTTAACGGACTTACACCCTGGTGCAATCTCCCACACATAATCGTGGGTATACCCTCCAAGGATCCCAAGTGAGTTTGGCCAACGTCCATTCCAGGTACCGTGAAGACTTTCCCCTTCACAGTCACCTTATGTAAGACCCTAGAAAGACAGGCCGCTAAGGTTACCACCGACAATAATAAATCCTGGGGGGACAGTCGACAGTTCGATCCACACGCAAGGGCAAGGTATCTAGCCCAAAATCAACTCAAAAGGATTCCACTCATCATTGTGGGTATACCTCCAAGTGACCCCCGTAATATGCACAATATCTACACCGATATCAACAAAGTAGGGTGAGTAACTCTATCAATATCAATGCGACCTCGTGTTTGACCCTTGTGTGAGAAGGGCTTCCCAGGACAAAATGTTGGAAATGGAATTTGACACTCCTTAACACAAGATGCTATTGTGTGTTTTGTGATTTGGAGAGTGTATCTCTCTACCTATTCCAAAGCGCTAGCCTATCTAAATGTTGGTGTAATAGAGCCCTAGAAAAGAGTTACTAGTTAAATTTTACAATTGCACAATGTTATTAAGGGCTGTTGTTACTCAAAGGAAGCAGAGATGAAACTGATGTTGTATGAGACTCTGTCCCAATGATGCATAGATAGGAATGAAATATATCAATTTTCATTCAATGAATCCTATGTGCAAGAGGGAAAGAGAAGTTTTCTGGACCAATCTTGAACTACGAGACACCATTTCCTTTAAAATGCAATTGCAACGAATCGCACAATAATAACAATTCTCTATTGTTTTTTTTTTAATAATTTCAACAATTGATTTTCAATGTTTTCGAAGACGAAAATGATTTTGAAAGAAAAAATGTTTTTACTTTTCAAAAATGATCTACACCATGATGGTGAAAGTGAGGAAAACCAAAAACTAATGAACAAGCAATAAATAAAAACCCAAACCAATCTTTCAATGGAAACAAAAATGACAAGCAGACCAAACTAGTCTTTTCAATTGCATGA
>JZKD02S2248471.1:0-11074 GCA_000966675.3 Picea glauca
CCTAGGACCCCCCTAGGAAAGCGCCCGACGCACACAACACAAACAAAGCACTAGTACGAGGGATCGTCGGATGCAATTGTCATATCTGACGCACCCACACACACACATGCAAAGAATATAACACATACCCAATAGAAATGACCTCAACACATACTTACTTCAGAAATTCATTACATGTGAAGGGAGGTTCAATTTCATCTTTCTTTATCATATTAGACTTTTGATGCATTTGAAGGGAGAAAGGATCTTGAACTTGCCATATTACTTGCTGCATAGTCTTACCAGGATGGCCAAATCAATCCAGAGGCAAAGTAAAAACATTGAGAGGTCCCTTTATCACCATGGGTTGATAAAGTTAATTGTGAAGGATGAATTGGAAAAACAAAGAATGACATGGGAGGATTTCTTAGAAAGCAATGGTTTTAGGAATACATATGATAGATCAGAGGAGGTAATTGAAGATTCATCTAGGAATATTTCCCAAGCAACCACAGAATTACCACAACCCTCACATGCAACACAAATACATAAGAAGAACCAGTGTAAAGGAAAATAAAAGGTTGATGAAGAAATGGAAGAATCCATAATTCCACCAAAAATGACTAGGGAAAAATGAAAAGAAATGGAATAAAATGAAGAACAAATAAGAAAGAATGTACCAAAATTCACAAAAGTTGTAAGGAAATCAAGAACAAGATACCCAAGGAAACCATGTCCTGAACTTGATCGCAACCAACAAGAACAATGGGAGTACATTAGGAGAAAGGAAGAAATGGAACTCTCATCTGTGAAAAATATGACCTCAAGAATGGATAGTGAAACTACAGTAGATAAAGCATCGTCTGGACGGCCAAGTGGACAGATATTGAAAGTCATATTAAAGAAGAAAAAGAAAAGCTTAAAGAAATTGAAAAAGGATGTAATGGAGTTGGAAGTCATAAACGAGTATATCAAAGAGGAAAATGAGATTTTGAAACATAACACATGGTCAGTTTGTGAAGAAAATGACAGCTAAAGGAAGAAATAAGGAGGATAAGGGAAGAAAATCAATATCTTAAAGACAAGAAACAAATACCTCGAAAAATTGAAGAAGAGAGGTAGCCATCAAGCCAATACTATCTAAGGAATAAAGGCAAGACACAAGTTAAAGAAACTCAAAGTGCCAAGAAAAGAAAGAAGGGGGTCACTCCATCTAATGTTAGCCTCCTATTGGAAGATATTGAGAAAATTTTAAGAGGAAAGGAAGCACAATTTATAATTTTTTCATATGGGGCATGCAAAAACTTGAGTTTGGGGGAAAATGTTGGGTGCTCATTTTGACAGTTGAAAACCACTTTTATAACCCATGTTTTTTCAAATATTAAGCGAAATGTAATCAAAATCTCATGGAAATGGGCTATAGGTAGCCATATATAGAAAAACATGGGTTTTAAAAGTGGTTTTCAGCTGTCAAAATGGGCACCCAATATTAACCTTCAAATAATGCTAAATTGGGAAATTTTTGGGTTGACTTTTACCAGAATTATTGATTTCTTGCAATTTCTCCTAGCTTTGGATACTTCTAGATGTCTTCGGGGGGAAATCACACTTGTACCTTGAACATGATCTTCATGGGATATTTTATGATCTTTGGCTCGTTCAAATTCGATCCAGAAGTGCCCGGTCAACGCGGGTCAAACTCGCCTAGTTTTCAGCAAAATCAACAAAATACATGGGAAAATCAAATTTTCACGATTTTCTTGAGGATTCACAAGTTCAGATTTTGTGTGAACAGTTGTAAGATGTGGATATGAGCCTTAGGAATCATCTTGTGGAATTTGGTTGTGGTTTTGAATATTTGTACATAGATCAGTTTTACCTACGTTTTTACATGGCAAATGGTGTATGTTTCTCTTTCTTTTGAATTTCCTTTTTATTATCAAAATGGTTTTTAAAATTGCTTATGCTAAATTCTTATCTGGTTTTTAAATTATTTTTTCCATCGGAGTATTACTAGAAATCTCTTTCTCTTTGTGGCATTTAAATTTCACTTGTATCCCGTCTAATTACCAATGAGGGAAAAAATGAATTACAAAAAAGATAGCTAGTTGTTGTTTTTTTTTTTTATTGATTAGAGAAGTTTTCATTTTTAGAGAATCATTTAGACTTGAGAAATTATAGAAATCAATTAGTACTATCATAAAGAATCATTTCACTTTATGACCTAAGCTTCCACGATTGGGTTTCTTGTAGTTTTGAAAAATTGTAAACGATAGATGTTTTCCATGCATTTTAAAATTCATTTGAACACTTAATGATTGCATTAGCTCCAGAGTGATGTTGTAAAGTTTTCATAATTAATTTTGAAATAATTTATCTTTACAACGAGAGTTTCTACCATCAAGCCGCAAGCAATCAAGATAGTGTGAAGTTGTGATGTATTAGTTTATGAGTTAGATTTTTTTTAAATACTTCATTCCATGAGTTTAAAGACATAGTATTCCTGCAAGAATTATCTTAAAATAGGGAATACATTTCATCTTATAGCTTGCATTTATACCTCTAAAGGATTGTAGAACTTTGAAGTTTAGATTTTACATTTAGATTTCTTACTTCTTGTTTTCAAATTTTAGACTTTGATTTAGGTACTATAATACTTTATAAACTAGTTTTCTCACATACAGTGATTGTATCTCGAAGTTTACTAACCCATATTTATGAATTAAATGTCTAAAAATCATTATTCATAAATTTAGACCGACACGGACCTTTGAAAAAGTCATTTTCTTCAACATTGTATAATTGGGTACAATATACTGCAAACTATGTGATATATCTTCCTAGTATGCTATCCAACCAAAAATCAACTGCGTGAGTAGTCAGATTACTTACATAATTTAGTTGTCTTACCAACTCAGGAGTCCAATTCCTCAGTGCTACAGTTATGTACCTTCCAGTATTCTCCATTAATCTTTCTAGCTGCCCAGTCAAAATAATTGGAAATTCGCCAAAGAAAATTCCATGCAGTTCTATATACACATATATTTGCATCCATTGCTTGCCACTCATCCAAGGGTTTTTGTTCTCTTATCAAGAAAACTCTCGTTCCTTCCTTTCCAACCATTCTGAGATCTCTTGTAACACCCCGAGTTTTGAGCCCCGTATTAAATAGTGTATTATGTTAGTTAATGAGAAGCCAATGTTCCTAGGGAATGCAATGCTTTGATCATTATTAATAATAAATACATCACTGGATGCTAGATGGACAAGGACAAGAGTTATAGGGGGCTATGATTCCACAAGAGAGGGGGTTGAGGGGCTAAGTATTCATTTTATTTTTTATTTACCCATTTTGTTTTTATGGAGAATAACAATTACATGAGCTTCTTGGGGGACGGGCCTAGTGGTTCCTTAATTCCAAGAATTACATAAACCCATCTTGGGTCTATTTGGGGGATTCTCGTTCTTGTTTCGCTGCTAGTTTCTTATTCTTCACTCATTCACGCATTCACTCAATAACTCGTTGTTCACACCTTTCGTTGGGATTTCACTCCATTCATTCTTTCACCCACTCATTTTTCCTCATTTGTGTCTTGGTTAGGGAAAGGGAAACAAATTGTTGAAGAGAAGCCATGGTATTGTTGGTTGTAGAGATTGTTGGTGTATTCCATCCATTAATACCTCCATGTCTGAGATTATTTAGTTTGTGCTCAATTTTTCTCACAACTACAAGTCATGAGAGTCCCATCATGGAGATTCTAGACCAGTTACACTGGAGGTCTAGAAGGAGATGGAAAACCTGAGGGACTGCGTGGTAGAGAAGGGGGTCCATTATCTTAGCTTGTGCAGGCTGGGTAGAAGAGAGTTGGTGTACTTTGGATTGTTGTGGACGCTGAGAAGCCTGTGAGAGCTTGAGTCCTGACTGGTTTGGGAAGCTGAGTGACACTCTGGAACCATCCTTGTGGATTCATAGCCATGGCTCGGGGGTGACATTGTTGTTGATACTTGGAACAACATTGTCTATGGTTGGGTGAAATGTCCTTGGTCTGTAACCAGTCGATGATTCATTTCATGAAAGATAAGTTCTCTTTGTTATGTTTCTTTTTACATGTGTATCTTTATTTCCACTGTGTATTTAATTATCTATGAATTTTTTATCTATAATATGCATGCTTGTTGGTTATTGTTGTGCATGTCGTATGGTTCATTTCTTTTATGTTGTGGCATGAATCTTTATCTATGCATGTGAATACCTCACGAATCTTTATTAATTAAAATTTAGATTGGGATTTGAAAGAAGTTCGAGAGTGGGCTTGAAGTAGTGTGGCTAGCCTGGGGTGGTTGGGTACATTACAAGAAGTGGCATAGCCCAGCCTAGGGGTGGCTAGGTACATTACATATTGGTATCATAGCTTTAGTTTGAAACATCGGGCTAGTATGGGCTGGATCTGTTGGTTAGGATCTTATGGTTAAGATTGAGCTCACACTTTGATTGTGTTCGAAAGCTAAAGAGGTGTAGCGGTTCGAGAAAGAAAGAAAAGGCCAAGGAGTCAACCCTGTAGTGGAGAGATCAAAGGTCAAAACCTTTGAAAGATTGAGAAATACTTCGTTGGAGGGAAGAAGAGCTGCAAAGGAGATCAGATCCCATTCGTTGGATCTGAGCACAGGAGAATGAGAACTATCGATCGAAATTCTTGGGCCGTAAGTCTTGTCCAAAGCGGAGTGGATCTCAGTCGTAGATCCCATCATGGAACATGAGTTGTGGACATGACAATTCATAGATTCATCACTTTAGGAAAAATTGACCCTTGTGTCGCCAGAAAGAGAAATCCTAAAGCTACGAAGTCCTAGAGTGAATCTACATCGTAGATCACTAGGAGAGTGTGAGTCATTGGATCCTCGAGTGGTTCAGCGATTCAACACTCTGGGAGAAATTGGTTGTGGCTGCGTGGAGTGGAGAATTCCCTGAAGTCTTGAATTCCGGAGTAATTCTTGATTGTCGGTTGTTGGGTACATGTGTCCGTAGATTTCCAAGTATTTGGAAATTCAACTATCTGAAGGATTAGAGATAAAATTTATTTTGGTGTGAAAAGTATCGAAGATCCAAAGTACTAGAGTTAAGCCTAGTCGTTGATCAAAGGAGAGTCTCAATCGTAGATCTACGCCCTTCGCCAATTCGACGTTCGATAGTTTCGGAGTGTGGTGGTTTCCTGGAGTGAGAAGCCTCGAAGACCGAAGCCTGGAGTTAATTGTAGTCGTTGGCTTTGGGAGGAGTGTGAGCCATCGATTTTAGTTCGACATTCGAATATTCGAGAGGTAGTGTGTGTTGGAGTCGGGAAACTTCCGAAGCCCAGAGTCTCAGATTTGATCACAGACCATCAGATATGGAGCAAAGAATGTGGATCATCAGTGTGGTTGATGATGTGTCATAGGCCACGTGGTAGGGGTGTTGTGTGGTCACACGTGTCACCCATATTCAATACCTTTTAGACCCTAACCTGTTCATGTTTTAGTGACATGTGGTGCACATCACATGGGTCCACATCACCATGGGTGACATCAACATGTCATGTCATCTCTGGGAGTATGTAACTCTGAGGGTGTACAAGTTTTTACTAGTGAAAAGTGTTGAAGCCTGAAGTTATGAAGGCACATAGATTGTCGATATAAGATCCCTTCGGGACCCTTTCTCGATCATTGGATCAAGCAGTAGGAGGACATGATAAGTACTTTGGTGGTTTTCACTCTAGGGGAGTTGAACGACATGGGAGTTGAATGTTCCAGAGCCCTGGAGCGCCAAAGTCCCAAATTGATAAAGTCCATCCATCTTAATGTCCAATTAAGTCATGACCTTTGATCTCGTTGAAGCCTCCAAATGGGGCAAGATCGTCCATTCAACGAGAGTTCAAATCTTGACCATTTGATCTGCTAGAAGAGTTTTTCGAAAGGTTTGACAAAGTGTAACTCCGAGAGAAATCAGAAGTTGTAAACGGAGAACAACCAAAGGCTGAAGTCTGGAGGACTGGGTCCTAGCGTCAGTCTCATGATAAGGTAAAAGGGGATGAAAGTGACCTAGACCTCGAACATGGAGCTCGAACCATATCTTGTGTAGAAGAACACAGAGCGATGCACTAAAGAGTGATTAAGCCCACGGTTTTGAGCTGTGGTCACGTGGGACATGGTTTGAAGAAAGCACCTGGTAATAATTCAAATTTTGTATCAGCTAACAAGGGTTGAAAGAGTCTTTTTCAGGAAGCCCTAACTTTTAGATCAGATATTTGATTGGGGCAAGAGTATAGTCATTGGAAAGCTAATTAAAAGGTGAATGACCTAAAATTATTCTAATTTGGATAATTGTGATATATATTTTTTCATGAATTGAGAATAAAAAGGACTTGTAGCATTGTTTGCCAAATTTTGTTTATAACATGCATAACCCTAAAAAAATGGTCACTTGCACATTTTTCATAATTAAGGGGTTTAAACATATCAGTTCAGAATGCGTATTCAAGAAATGGAATAAGGAGAGGGAGCTTCCATCCATGATAAGGAGGCCAAAGGTCAGAATATCAAAATTGTTAATGCAAAGATAGAATCCAATTAACACAAGGCCAGAGGGGACCAAGAAACATTGATAGAGTTTGCGAGAAACCTGAAAATAGAAGTGTAGATCTACAAAGAAGACAATGAGAGACTTATGAGAGAAAAAAATCAGATAAATGCTCAAGTGATGAAAATCTTAAATCAATTGCAGAGGAAAACAAAGAAGGAAGAGGAGGGAACATGTAATGAAAGAAGATATGACCGCATAAGAGATGGTTATTCAATAAGTGCTAGAAGAACTCATAGACATCACTCATCTCCTTACTCAACAAGAAATTTGTATGCATTTGAAGACTCCATAAGTAGTCCAGAGGTGTCTCCTGTTAGGCACCAAAGAAGGAGGCATGAACTGGACAGTTTGCAAGGAGATTTGAGGAAGCTTAAGCCACCATCCTTTTAAGGTGAAAGGGAAAGGGAAGATGATGTTGGGGCATGGTTTCTTGGAATCAGGAGGTATTTTCATTTGCACAACCACTCATCAAACCTAGAAGCCAGAATTTCCACCTACCATTTACATGGGAAAGCTGCAATGTGGTGGGACCAGCTGAAGCAAGTTGAGCACATTAATGAGAATAAGATCACTTGGAAGAAGTTCAAGAAATATTTTTAGAAGGAGTACCTTTCAGAGCGCTTCTATGATAAGAATATGCAATATTTCTTTAAAATTATACTGGGAAGCATGACCATGGAAGAGTATGAAAGGAATTTATTGGGGCTGGTAAAGTATGTGGGGTTTATAAAATATGACAAGGTAAAATTACAGAGGTTTTTAAGTGGATTACCATCCTTTTATACTGAGAATATTCAATATGATGAGCCTAGGACTTTGACTGAGACCATCAGGAAGGATAAGTACATGTATGATCAAGGAAAAGGAAGAGAATCCATGAAAAAGTCTTGGAAGGATAAGAATAAGGAGAATTCTGATCATATAAAGAAAGGATTCAAACCTCCTTTCCATAGGAATAGCCCAGGTAAAAATCATCAAGACCAATATGCTAAGGATGAATCCAAGAGAGAATACTCCTTGGTAAAAAGGGGAATACCACCAATCCAATGGTGGGGATGCAAGGAAGATCACATATACAAGGATAGCCCTCACATAAAGGACAAAGTGAAGACCATGCACAACATACAAGAGGCTACAATAGTAGAATATATGGGAAGAATTTATGCATCCTTAGATGATCGACAAGTAGAGTACCAATCCAATATGATCGAGGTGGAAGGTAAGAGCATTACTCGGCCTATTGCTATTTTAATTGATTCAGGAGAAAGTCATTGTTACAATGATCCTAAAATAGTGGATAGATTACGTTTGGAGAAAAGTGAGGTTGAAAAATCAAGTTTGGTTTAGCTAGCCACTGGAACCAAAAAGAGAATCCATGACATGGTCATAGGTTTTTCCATAAGTCTTAATGGTGTGAATACTAGCGTTGATTTAAATATTATACCATTGGGATATTATGATATTCTAATTGGAATGGATTGGTTGGAAAAGCATCATGTTGTCCTAGATTGTCATAAAAATACATTTACATGTATTGATGAAGGAAAACTGAGCACTATGAAATGGGTTCCAAGACCCATCTATATAAGAGATATTTCAGCCTTACAACTGAAGAGATGTTTCAAAAAAGGATGTCAATTGTATGTAGCCTATGTGGAGGAGCCAGAAAAGACAAGGGGACCAAGCCTTGAAGAATTCCCAGTACTACAAGAATTTGAAAATGTATTCCAAGAAAAACCAGGGTTGCCACCAAAGAGGAAGATAGATTTCTCTATTGATTTAGTGCCAGGAGTTGCCTTGGTGTCAAAAACACCTTACAGAATGAGTACACCAGGATTAAAATAATTACAAATGAAATTGGAAGAATTGTTGAAGAAAGGGTACATACGTCCAAGTGTTTCACCTTAAGGAGCACCAATACTCTTTTTCAAAAATAAAGATGGAACTTTGAGACTATGTATTGACTTTCGACAGTTGAATAAATCCACTGTAAAGAACAAGTATCCTCTACCCATAATTGATGACCTCTTTGATCAGCTAAGAGGGGAAACTATATTTTTCAATATAGACTTGAGATCGAGATACCATCAGGTAAGAATCAAGGAAGCACACATCCATAAGACAACCTTTAGAACCATGCATGGGCATTATGAATTTGTAGTGGTGCCATTTGGATTTTCCAATGCACCAGCTTCCTTTATGTTCTTAATGAATGACATATTCAAAAATTACTTGGATAAGTTTGTCATAGTATTCCTCAACGACATACTTGTCTAGTCTAAGTCAAAGGAAGAGAATGAACATCACCTAAGATTGGTATTGCAAGTGTTGAGGGAACCTCAGTTGTATGCCAAGCTTAGTAAGTGTTCTTTTTATCAAGAACATATCCATTACTTGGTGTTGGATTACTGAGAGGGGGTTTGAATCAATAATAGATAAATTTAATCATTTTTAGCCATATAATCCAAGTTTTATATCAATGTAGCATTATCATTCAATAACTGCAGAGTAAATAAGAAATGAACAAATGAACAATCATACACATACACATTACACCAGTTTTTTTGCGTGGAAACCCAAAGCGGGAGAAAACCACATAATGTTTTTTCTTATATGTCTTGAAGAATTACATTCATTGGAAGCACCAACTTCTTTTTTTTTCCAACTGCAACTGGAAGGAGGCTCCAACCCCCTAGTTTCTCAGGCTACAACCTGAAGGAAGCTCCAACTCCCCAATTCTATGGATACAAACAGAAGGAGGATACAAATCCCTATGTTCTCTGGATACAACCGGAAGGTGGCTACAACCACTTGTCCTTGCCTCGTCCAACCTCCCTGACGTATAAGTAGAATGATGGAACCACTGTCAAACTATCACTGTGAGATATATTGCTGTAAACCTATACCAATCAAACTGTACCAAACAACATGTACCAATAACATGAAACATGCATCAACCATGCATCAACCTGTACCATAAACGAGTGCATCAACCATGCACCAACCTATACCAACCAACCTATAATCAACCTGTACCATAAAAAAGTGCATCAACCATGAAGCAACCTGTACCTCAACCTGTACCATGAACAAGTGCATCAACCATGCACCAACCCTGTACAAATAACATGTCACAATGACCTATCCAAACAATCTATCACAACAACTTCTCTCATCAATCTTATCAACCAAATTAGATCTACTCACCAAGATCAATCACTAATACAACTCTCAAAGATGTGCATCAACCAAGCATAACACAACAACTCATAATCATCACCAAGATCAATATGTGCTTCTAATAATATACCAATACAAGTATGCTACATCATCCATAAACCATGTGTCAACAATACTACTAACAAGTACCTCCAACCATGTACCAAGTATGTGCCAATCATGTATCAACTACTCATCAACTATGACTCATCAAGATGTACCAACATCATACACTATACACCTCATGTATGTGCCAACTCATCAACTACTTGTCTCAACCATGTACCCAACATGTACCTCAACCAAAATCCCTCATCAATTTCATCATCGAAATATGATTTTTAACTTTGTAATAGACCTAGTGTATATGATCACATACCTTCAAACCTTCCTTAACTTTAACAACAAGAGACTAGCATTTTCATCAAACTTTTCTTTAGTCTCACATGACTAGTTTTGGTTTAGTCAACAACCCTAACTTGAAATAATAATAACTATGTACCTGTAATGAATAAAGATATGAAAATGATACATAATGTTCTTCAGTGTGTTTTATGCAATTCCTTTAGGTGTCACTACTTGGAACCTCTCAGAAAAGGAGTTATAGAAAAAATGACATACCTTGCTGAATTCTGGCTTATTCTAGAGAATGACCTTGTATAGCGTGCTCCGCACGGAATATTTTTTGACTCGATTAAAAAATGTTACAAAACATACTACATATTGTATTCTAACCAACACATTTGGTCTTACTAAATTTGGATCTCTTATGACTAAGTTATGATGTTTTTACCCGAAACACCTGTTTTAGACTAGTTTCATGACTAGCCACAAACCCTATTTTCCACGAAGTGTAACTCCACAAATACAACGACCCACAAGCTTAATCTTTTACCACATATACTTGGATATGTTTCCTCAATGGAATAGCAATTTCATGGTCTGAATCAATCTAGAAAAAAATTTATTGCGAAAATTGTGAGATGATCTTTAAATAACATACCTTAGAAAGCATCATCAAAAGAATTTATCCTCCCTTGAATTCTGACCTTCTTTTCTTCACCTTCCCTCTGAAATTCGGCTTAGATATCCCTTGGTTACCTCATTCACCTATGGATATTCAATATTCTCAAGTGTAATGTAAAATAAGAGAGCCTTTCCTCTTATTTATACTCTCCATCTTCTAGGTCACTTAACCCATTTCTAGGTCACTTAACCTATTTTCCTCATTTTTAGGGTTAACCACTTTCCATAATTAGAAAG
>JZKD02S2248471.1:32371-77473 GCA_000966675.3 Picea glauca
ACTTTGTCACTTTAATTTATCATTTAAATAATAATTTCTTCTTTGCAAGATCTTTGACTTCTTTGACCTTTTGGGGCTTCAAGCCAACATATGAGGGTCCTCCAACTTCGTAAGGTCATAAATCTCAAACCATGAGGAGTTATGTGACATTCCACATACAACCAGAAATGGAATGACATGTACTATCCATATAGAATAGTCTTACCTGCAAATATATCAAAACTCATACCATTATCCATCAAACAAACTTGCATTCATTACCCAAAGTTGGGTTCTCCAACTTCTCATGGCCATAACTCTCTAAACGTGAGGAGTTATGTGACATTACACATACCACTAGAAATGGAATGACATGTACTATCCATATAGAATAGTATTACCTTAAAATATATTAAAACTCATACCATTATATATGAAACAACATTGGGTCCATTACTCAAACCTTTGTGCTACCAGAATTCGCTACCAAACTTTCTCCAAGGGTTGACATCAATCAATAATGGTTGACATCAATATACAATATCACTCTCCAATAGTTGACATCAATGACAACCAACAATCCATGACAAATATCCATCAACCTAAGCCAACTGTTTGACACTTGGGACACATTATTTCAGAACAAGGTATAATAGTAGATCCAGAGAAGATTGAATCCATTAGAGGATGGACAACACCCATGAATGTTTTAGAAGTAAGATCTTTTATGGGATTAGCTAGGTACTACAAAAGGTTTATAGCAGGGTTATCTAAGATTGCTCATCCCATCACTTCTTTGTAAAATAAAGGAATTAAATTCGAATGGACATCTGAGTGTGAAAAGAACTTTAACTTGTTGAAGGAATTACTTATTAGTGTACCTATTTTAAATATTATTGACCCAAATGAAAGTTTTGTTGTATGTACAGATGCATGAAAGAGAGGAGTTGGTGGAGTCCTCACTCAAAATGGACATGTCATTGGCTATGAGTCCAAAAATATTAAAGAACATGAGAGGAACTATGCCACACATGACTTGGAACTTGTTGTCATTGTTCACACATTGAAGATGTGGAGGCATTATCTCATGGGAAAGAGATTTGAATTAAGAACAAACCACAATGGTTTGAAGTATCTTTTTGAACAACCAACTTTGAATGACAGGCAGACAAGATGGATGGAATTTTTAAGTGAGTATGATTTTGATATCAAGCATATCAAAGGAAAAGAAAATAAAGTTGTTGATGCACTTAGTAGAAGAATACATCTCATGCATGCTGCAAATTTTAGTATGCATCAGTCAGATTTAAAGAGAAAAATTTTAGATGTTGTTGTCACAGATCAACATTACCTATAGGTAAAAGAAATCTTACAGCAAGAAAATGTACAACAAAAAATTAAACATTATGAGATGAAGGAAGATGGATAACTTATGCATAAAAATAGAATTTATGTCCCTAGTTCCGAAGAACTTAGGAATTTGGTATTAAGAGAAATGCATAATGTTCCATATGTCAGACATCTCGGTTAATAGAAAACAATTTCAGCAATAAGAAATCAATTCTTTTGGCCATGAATAAAGAAAGATGTTGTTGATTACATTGCCAAATGTATGGAATGTTAGAGAGTGAAGGATGAGCATAGGCACCCAATGAGTTTGCTACAACCATTAACAACTACAGAGAAGAAGTGAGAAGTGGTAACCATCGATTTTATAACTAAATTTCCCAGGACAACAAGACAACATGATTCAATCATGGTCGTAGTTGATAAATTGACAAAGGTTGGTCATTTTGTTCCTGCGAAAATGACTCGTACGACAAATAATATTGCATAAATTTACATGAGGGAGATTGCTAGGTTCCATAGGATACCTAAGACAATTGTCTCAGACAGAGATACAATGTTTACTTCAAATTTATGGAGGGTATTGTTTAGAGGATTTGGTACAAATCTGAACTTTAGCACAACATACCATCCACAGTCAGATGGATAGACAGAGAGAGTTAGCCGAGTAATTGAAGACATGTTGAGAATGTATGTGATGGATAAGCCATCCAAGTGGGAGGATTACTTGCACTTGGTTGAGTTTGCCTCTACTAACAGGTATCAAACTTCATTGAAAATGAGACCATTTGAAGCATTGTATGGTAGGAAATCCCATACTCCAGTGAGTTGGGACAACCCAACATACATAGTGGTACTTGGGTTAGAATAGCTCAAGGATATGGAAGACCATATGGTTAGAATTAAGAAGAATTTAAGGACAACTCAGGATAGACATAAAATTTATGAAGATAAGAACAGGATAGCTAGAGAATTTAAAATAGGGGAGAATGTGCTTTTAAAAATGAATCCCAAGAAGAGTTCTTTAAAGTTGGGTAGTTGTACAAAGATAGCAACCAAATTATGTGGTCCATTTGAGATATTGGACATAATAGGGCCAATAGAATGCGTGCTTGCATTGCTTCCATGAATGTGCATAATGTATTTCACGTCTCTTTTCTAAAAAGTATGTACATGATCCTAACCATCTTATTGATTTCCATCTGATTTAGGTAGGGATAGAGGGATCCTTTCAGGCCTAGCCAATGCGAATATTGGACAAAAAAGTCAATATGCTCCGGAATCAAGTTGTACAGATGGTAAAAGTCCAGTGAACCTGCTATGGTCCTGAGGATGCTACGCGAGAGCATGAAGCTGCCATGCGGGCAGAGTACCCACAAATTTTCAAATAAATTTTGAAATTTTGATTTATGTTGTGTATTTTCACTGAGGACAGTGCCAAAATAAGGGGGAGGGGATGTCACACATCAAGTTTTGAGCCTCGTATTAAATAATGTATTATGTTAGTTGATCAGAGGCTAGAGTGCGCTAAAAATTAAAAGAGGCCAGTGTGCCTAGGGATTGCAATGTTTTGATCATTATTAATAATAAATACATCACTTGATGCTAGATGAACAAGAACAAGACTTATAGGGGGATATGATTCCATAAGAGAAGGGGCTTGAGGGGCTAAGTATTTATTTTATATTTTATTTACCCATTTTGTTTTAATGGAGAATAAAAGTTACATGAGCTTCTTGGGGGGGTGGCCAAGTGGTTCCTTAATTCCAAGAATTACATAAACCCATCCTAGGTCTGTTTGGGGGGTTGTTATTCTTGTTATTTTGTTGGTTGCTTCTTCCTCACACATTCACTCATTCACTCAATTGCCCAGTGTTCACACCTTTCGTTGGGATTTCACTCCATTCATTCTTTCACCCACTCATATTTCCTAGTTCGTGTCTTGTCTTGGGAAATGATAATGAAATATTGAAGAGCAACCATGGTATTGTTGGATGTAAAGACTTCTGGTGTATTCTATCCATGAATCAAGACTTGCATGTCTGATATGATATGGTATGTGCTCAATTTTGCTCACAACTACGAGTCTTAAGAGCCCCAGCATGGAGATTCTAGACTAGCTACACTGGAGCCTTGGAAGGAGATGGATAGCCTAAAGGACTAAATGGCAAAGAAGGAGGTCCATTATTTTGGGTTGTGCAGGCTGGGTAGAAGAGATCTGGTATAATTTGGATTATTGTGGGTGCTAAGAATCCTATGAGAGCTTGAGTGCTGACTGGTTTGGGAACTCGAGTGACACTCTAGAACTGTCCTTATGGATTCATATCCCTGGATCGGGGATGACATTGTTGTTGTGACTTGGAACAACAATGTCTACAGTTGGGTGGAACGTCCTTGGTCTACAGCTAGTTGGTGATTCGTTTCATGAAATATAAGTACTCTTTGTTATGATTTTGTTTACATGTGTATCTTTATTTTTGTTGTGTATTTAATTATATATGAATTTTGCATCTATAATATGCATGTTTGTTGGTTATTGTTGTGCATGTCATATGGTTCATTTCTTTTATGTGTGGAATGAATCTTGATTTATGCATGTGAATATGTCACACATATTTATTAATTAAAAGTTAGATCGGGAGTCAAAAGAAGTCTGAGAGTGGGCTTGAATTAGAATGGCTAGCCTAGGGTGGTTGGGTACGTTATAGGAAGTGGTGTAGCCCGACCTGGGGTGGTTGGGTACATTACATCTGTTTATTAGTCGACCTCCGAAAAATTCCCTCAATTGCAAATTATGGGTCCCAACAACATAACCATTTGTTGGTGTTGCACACGGTTTGTAAGACCCTAGGTTCGATTTATCTTTGACCAAAAAAACCCACCAGACACTGGCCCTTTCAACATCACCTGTTTGCATAGAATAAGTCTCATCCAAGGTATCTATTGGGACTGCAAGAACTAGGTTTATGCAGTAGTGATGGAATGGGAGGTGACCATTATGTTCGTTATTTACTTATCAGTTATGTGCACATTACTCTATCCTTGTTCTTTATTAACTACTTAGTGATTTCAAATTCATATTACCATTATATTCCAGATAACCACATAACCCATTACTGTAACAGTCATGATTATTGTGCAATGATTAAACATAAAACATATCTAATCTAATAGGCATCCAAACAGAATCCATGAACAATCATATAAAATGCAAGTAACATGGGACTTAACGTGGTTCACCCAAATCTGGGCTATGTCCACAATGGCTTACTTCTTTATTATGGTTTTAGTAATTTCTTTAGTCTTTTGCACTGCCCTTACAAAGATATGACATGGTTATCTTTCTCTTCTCCTAGCCTAGTCATTCTACAATGCAAGCCTCTCTCTCTCTCTGCATCATCTCTTACATTCAGACCTCGATTCTCTTTCGTCTCAGCCTATTCTATCAACCTTGTTACATAAATGTGCTTTCGACAATTTGAGACAGACTCCACAATTCTACTCGAGAATAACTACAAGGAGGAACCCAATTACATGAGGAGGAACCCCTATTCTCCCAACCCATTAGATACTTATACATACATTTTAGAGCTTAAAACCCTGCTTGGTTCATCCCAAAACCCCATTACAATGCATGACTACTCCAGTTAGTTGGATGTTTAGGCTACTTTATTCTTCTTTTCTGTCTGCATGCTAATTTTGCACTCTGACTACTTTTCCTCCTTTTTTTTCGTGTCCTTCTATATTCAGCATGTTGGGTTGGCATCCTTCCTTTTCGCTTTCTTTCTTCTCCTTCTTTATTCTATGATTTATTCTTCTTCCTGTTTTATTCCTTGTTTTATTCTTCTTATTGTGCATTGTACTTCTAGATGTGTCTCAACTTTTCACCGTCCTCCTAGATGCGCCTCAGCTATGCTCTCCATTGTCTTCCTTCTTCTCTTGCACACTTTTTCTATACTTAGTATTTTACCAAAATTGTATCCCAAAACTGCCTATCCAACACACATTGTAATCGAATTGTTATAAACTCGTTTGCTAATTAATATAATATTTTTGTTCTTTTTCATGTTCTTGAGTTATTATTTCTATTTTTTTGAAGAGTTTGGTTTATACAATTTCACCAAATAGCGTCTTCCGAGCCATGAGGGTCGGGTTTGATATTCGTATAATTCGGATATGATTGATTGTATTTCTATTGTACAAATATGATTGATTAGATCCTCTAAAGAAAAAATATCATCATTACACTTTGTAATCAAATTGTTGTAAACTCGTTTTCTGATTAATATAATCTTTTGGTTACTGTTAATGTTCATGAGTTATTAAATCTACATTTTCAAAGACTTTAATTTATATGATTTTACCAAATAGTGTCTTCTAAGATAGGAGCCCCCCCTGAGGAGGAGCGTTCTATTTCATTTGTTTTATCATTATTGGTATTGTGTTTTCATTTCTGCATTTATGTGAGTTTTGAATTCTGTCATTCCCTTTCTGAAACTTTATTCATTATTGTTTACATAGAGATAACTAATGTTTCAACTCTCAATTGAATAAATGAATGCTACAGTTACAACAAATTCTATTGATGGATGATTGAAAGGACATTGTATCAGTCTAGTAGATTGGTGGCCTTGGACATTAGAATTATCTTTGTGATCCTTTACCTATTTTTTCACATTAATAAGCATTACTTTGTTCTTTCTACAACTAAGAAAAACTCCATTTTTGCAGTTGAACCAGTGAACGATTTACTTTATTTTTGTATAAGTAGTCATTTAGGGATAGATTTAAAGCTAAGGCCTGCAAATATTTTTCATGCACTTCATCAGTTTACGATCCCCATGTTAATAATTTAATGTATAAGAGTTTAACTATTGGATTGACTAACAAGTAGTAGAACCAAAGAACTTAATACGATTGACTATGGAATTCCTCTTAGACCATGCTTCCTCCAGGGTCTTCTACTTCACCACTATCATTGGAGATATTTCTAGTAGGTAGACTATTGTGAATGTTTCCTTGGTCCTAAACCTATTGAGAATACATGTATTCTCCATCATACATTGATCCATCTCTGTGATAGTCATATGAATGGTGTCAACATCAACCAATCTGTAGGATTTATGACTGTCCTTGTACCCTGTGATCATTAGTTTCTTTCTCTTAGGTTCTAACTTGGTTATCTTCTCATCTAGAGTCCATCATAAGCAATAGAACCAAATATCTTAAGATAGTTGACTCTTGACTTCCTCCCAAATCATGATTCATCTAAGGTATTTTTCTTCACGACCAACATTGGAGATCTATTTAGTAGGTAGACTATTGTGAATGTTTCCTTGGGCCAAAACCTATTGGGAACACACTTGTTCTCCAACATACAACAAGCCATCTCTATGATAGTATGGTCTCACCTCAACTCCATTCTACTGTGGAGTGCAGGGTGCAATAAATTGTCTTTTGATTCCATATTTAGCATAAACTTTATTGAGTTCTTTTGAACATAATTCACTACCATTTCCAAACCTAAGAGTGGTAATGTGACACCTTGACTATTTTTCTACTAATTCTTTAATTTTTGAAATCCAATAAATACTTCAATTTTCAATTTTGAATGTACACCCACATTTTACTACTATGGTCACTGTTGTAACCTAGGTCTGCATCCCCTGCCTCTCCTCTCTTTTTCAGACCTGCCTTCATCAATTTTTCCTTTTTCTGGTGGTTAAGTCAGTTTCCCACTATTGAGTGTTGTTGGTTGTGGAGCCTGATTATCTTCCTGATTCAGAGGTCTTTTGTTTTCAGCCATGTTTATACCCCAAAAGTATGTACACTCTTCGAAACGGGGGAGTTCAGAGGGGGGTTTGGGGGGGCTATCCCCCTGGCTAGGGGGTCTAAGGGAAAGTAGGCCCTCGGTGGAGGTTTGGGGGCGAAGCCCCCGAAGGAAAAATTGCCTTGTAAAAGTATATTGTAATTTCATTGTAAATCTGGACCGTTCATTATAAGGTCGCAGATCTAACGGTAGAAGTTATGTTAGGTTTTTTTTCCCTAGAAGGAAACATCTCTTATGAGGGAAATGCATTATGGCTATGTAATATAACGAATATTGTATTATGAGATAGGAGACTTTGAGAGAAAGAAGAGGAAGTTACAACAGGTTTGTTGTAGGTTGTATCCCTTCATTTGTTGGATAATAATAAAGGAAGGACCTGGAAATTTCTGTAGTGGATGTAGCCCACACTTGGTGAACCATGTAAATCTACGTCTCTATTGTATTGTGTATCTTCTGTGTTTTGTTTCCACATTTGTTTTATTTTATTGCTCCACAGCCCTGTTTTTCTAACAAGTGTCTTGGCACTTATTCATTTTTTGAGTCTTCGCGCATTTTTGTTTCTGTTTTTCTGGAAGGAAAAAATACATGTCATATTTGTTTCAGAATTCTTGTCATCACATGCACCATTGATTGAGATCACCGTAGGTCTACCAATCCTTTTTATATGCATAGGAAATGTTCATGCACAGGACGCAACAATCCAGAGTAGAAAATTTCGGGCTCAGACCGTGGGAACAAACAAGTTAATTTTTTACGGCGGAGATCCATTAGGTCAAATAGATTAATGACTCTCATCCATTCGGGTTCCAGAATCATGTGGGTTTTAATATCAAGTTTGAAGTACTAATTTCCCGATGACTTGAAGCCTCCAAAGAGACGAAGATACGAAGTCCCAAGAACCCAACACGTTGCTTCAACAATTTTCCTTTAGGAGTTTTCGAGCATAACATTCATAAACTCCCGAAGCCTAGATTTTTGAAGAAAATCTGGACCGTTCATTCATTTCGACATGTGACATTAGATCATTCACTTCGGGGATTTTCCTCCGGGAGTTTTTTAATGCTTCACATTTGAAACTCCCGAAGCCCGGACTTCTGAGGAGAATCTGGTCCGTTCATTCATCATGACACGTGACATCAGATCATTCACTTTGAAGATTTTTCTCTGGGAGATTTTTCATGTTTCACATTCAAAACATCTGAAGCCCGAAAGTCTGAAGTGAATATGGACCATTGATCCCAAGTCAATTTGATTTGTCGATCCTTGCAGTAGGTAAATATCACCCGAATCACAGATCGTCATCAGATCAACGACCACGCTTCATTGCAGGGATGTAAACTGCTTGAACATTAATTTTCCTACGCGGTCTTGCAATTTAAACCATCGTATTGTTGGAAGGGTACATGGTAGCTTGTGGTGGATTGTGGGCCCAAATGTGATCTGGATCCAGACCACCCTCAATAGCTCTCACAATCACATGCTAGAATGACATTGGATCATTGTGTCACCTCCGCGTCACTTCCACTCATCCCATTCACTACTCTCTTTCCTCTCACCAACCAAAACTTGTCCTCCGTTAACCACCATGCCGATCTCCATCAGCGGTGGCCCACCTCTCCAGATCAATGGTCCTTGTTGCAGCTCAGACCCCCCTGACCATTCGACCTTTGACAGTGGGGGGGGGATCTGAGCAAGTGGTTTTCCCATCACGGGCCCTACCTAACGTGGCGACTCCTCAAGAACTCAGACCCCTCCCCTCTTGAATCCTCTTACCGCCTACACACCCCTCCGAGTTACTCTTGGGTTTTTTTTCAATACAACCCCCCCTCGCCTTTCACCACTTGTTCTCCATAATATCAATACCTCCTCTCACTTTGAAATCTGTCTTCACACGGCATCTTCCCTCGCATCCATTCATCAAGTCTCTCGATTGGATGTTCACCTCCATGTCTCCCTTCATGCTCGATGGTCCGACAACCAGTCCAGTGAAGCTATTTCATAGGTATAGATGGCATATGATGGGGTCAATACAAAATTCACTTGGCTTCTGAAAGCTCAGACATAGATAGAGAGTTAATTCACAGTCACAAGTCTATGTAGATTAGTCTCAGAGACACTTTAACAAACTCTTCTCATGCAACTGGTTATCTCCAATGGCCTCCAACATCTCATAGACATGTCATCATTTATCACAGAGCTCTTCTCTGTCACTCCGAGGCCTATTTTCGGCCACTTAGTTCCTCCAGCACATGCATGAGTTCTGCAACAGAGACACTAGTAGTTTTATTTGTTTAAGTCCATCATTTTCCTAGATTAGATGCAAGAGTGGTATTTTGTGTGTGATAAGAACACCTCTTGTTGATTAAGTCCAGTGTCTTAGTAAAGTTAATTATTTGATTTATGAACAATTCCCTAAATTTAGGACCCAGTCCCCTAAGGACGAGAGCCTCTGCAACTCTTTTAAATGGTTAGTTTTTGGATATTGTAAAGGTCACATTTTTTGAGGAAAGAATAACAATACAACAGATTGGTTGGACCTATTTTATGCATGGATTAAATCTCTCTACCCGGTGAACATACTCTTGATGATAGTGTTTCATTCAACTCTTCACGTGTTTTCATTCTTAAATTGAATACAGTTTTCTATTTGTGCAACATACATTTCATTTCCTTTCAGCTATTGTACAACTTATTTTTACTGATATAAAACCTGTCAAACAACTAATACTTTGGTGAAGATTTGTTTTTTGCAACCTGTGGGAGTTATTGTGTTTTGATACATGTTTGATGTCTTGAAATGATATTTTAAGTATTGAACTTCTTGCAGCAAATTATTCATTGAGTAGTTTGTTGTTTCCCTCTATTTTATATTATTTCACTGGTCTGTCATTAGTGTTCCATCAACAAAGAAGGGCCCTCATCCATATCGTTCTGCCAACCCAACCTTGCCTTTTTCTTGATATAATAACCCTCTAAACAACAACAAAAAATCTCAAAGAAACAATCATTCTAAACTGGTAAGTGTCCTAGCTTTCCCCTTTAGCAGTCAGGTACAGACCTTAGCATCAACATCTTTTGGCACCATTGCCGGGGAACGAAGTTACGAAATATCTTTCCTTGGGAGAACGAAAATTGATCTTCTCTGACCTTTGATGGTGAATAAAGATCAAACACCAACAGGCTGACATCTTTCACTTGGCGACTTCACTGAGTAAAATATAAGAAGAAATATTGGCGCCCAGGAAGGGATTCAACGGATCCAAATATGAAAATAGCAAAGCCAAGAAGGCTTATTCTAACCCTGAGAATAACACAGTAGGCTCTGAACTATAAAGACAACTAAGGAAATCCAATGTAGCTCAGAGATACGCTTCCCCCTTCAAGGGAAAAGATGGACACCAAGAGAATACTTCAAACCATCATCAGAAGAAGCTTGAAGTTTCTATCCATGAGAATCATAATTCCAAAGGGGCTCACACATATCCTACTCTTGATTCCACTTCAGCATCCAGTCTTGCATCCACTCCTATATCTCCCATAAATTTGCAGATTCCTATTGTTTAAGCCATGGATGTTAATAGGATGGATGTCATAATTTCTGCCATATATGCACCCTTATTGCTACATGTAGTTTTAGATGAACTCCCAACCACATATTACATGAAATGTCTACCAGGATATAATGGGGAGGGTGAAATAACTATTGAAGAACACCTGGTAGCCTTTTACAGTTTTGCAAACAACTTTAACATTGATTATTCAGATGTGTGGATGAGGTTGTTTGTACAGAGTCTTGATGGGGAGGTCACAAAATGGTTCAAAATTATTCCTCCACCCTCCATTACAGATATTGAGGTGTTAGATGAAGCTTTTATAAAGCAATGGGGAGATAGGGGAGATGATCTCTATTACATCACTGAATTTGTGTTAGGATATTTAGACACTTAGGAGTTAGTTAAGATCTACTTGGTCTAATATGTCGTTAGGTAAAAGTGTGTTTCTTAGTGTGTTTCTTTAGTATGCATTAGTATGCACTTGTAGTTAGGAAATATGACGGTCACGATATGTTCCTGACATAGAGTGATCCGATGGTTCATACTCTCCTCGATCTTAACGGCCATTGATCCATGTATTAACACCCGATTGGTCCATGATATCTATTTAAAGAGAATGGAGGGTCATTTTCCGATGATCAATTCTGAGAAACTCTTTTGTAAAATATTTCTGTAATTTTTTCTTTGCATTAATAAACTGCTCCAAGTGGTCGTGTTGGCTGGGGCTGTGGATGTTTCCCCGTAGGGGTTTTACCATGTGAAAACATCAATGTGTTGATATTTGATCTAGTTACATGAGTGGTTACTGAAGGTGTTCATCCTCTGTTGGAATACCTGTGTTGTCAAACATGGCATCAGAGCATGTTTGAAGACCCACTCCTATTGTAGATCGACATCATGAAGCCGAGTTGCCTCATCTCCATTTTCTATAATTTCTATACATTTATGGGCTATGAGGACTATTCCATTGCGTTTGAAGCACTTGTTTCATGCAGGAACACTTTTCGTTTCACTCAAAAAGGTTTATGTTTGCCCAAGATACAACCATTACAGTCAGATCCGGAGGTATAAAGCCTAAATACGCATTTTTAAAATTTCTGCGAAGCTTTATTTTGATTTTATTTCGGTTTTTATTTTTTAATTTCCGGGTTGCTAATATTTTAGATATGTGTATGCTATTTTCCCTGCACCATGTGCGACCTCGACAATTCATAAACAGATAGGAAAAGGTGCATCTTCCGGGTAAGCTAACCAAGATCTAACCCTTGTTGTCATCGAGAAGCAAAATTTTTTTCTTGTGTGGAAAAAGTTTTTTTTTATCACGCTCTCCAAGGTCGTCTTCAACAACAACAAAAATCCTCCTTCTAAACATTACAATATGTTTTGTTAGACCATTTGGTTAAAACTTGCCTTATTAAGTAAGAGGTCTTGAGTTCAAGTCTCTCTTTTGTTACCTTTTTGAAAAAGTTCATGCTAAAATTGTAAAGTGTATTTCACTTCAAGTATAAAAGTGAATCACTATAAGTAGCTTTAATATTTTATTTTAGAGTTATTTATTTTGCATGCAGCTTTTCTGTTATAAAGTAACTTCATTGTAAAAGTGATCCCCACTTATGTTTATAAAAGTGGGTCACTTCATGAAGCAACTTACACTATCACGTGATCAGTTGGTTATCGTTTATGCCTTTTTTTAAAAGGGCATAACTCTCACATCGGAAGTCCATTTTCAGTGCCGTTTTTTTTTATACCACATAAGAGAGGCTCTAGGGAAATCTTATGAAAAACCCACTCTTGAGTCCTTTTGTGCTTCTTTGATTAGTGAGGAAGATAAGATTATACAACTTGGAGTGATCAGCACTGCAGGTACCTCTAACAAAGCCTTAGTTGCTCAACAGAAAGATAAACCCAAGTATCCCAAGAAGCAATATCCTCGCTACAACAACAAGCAATATAAGGGTCCCAAACCCACTCAGACATCTTCAGCTCCTAATGGTGACAAATGAGAAAAATATAAAAATAAGAATACTAACAGACATTGCAACTTTTGTGATAAAGATGATCATGATGAGTCCAAATGTTTCAAAAAGATGGAAGATTTAGAAGCAACAATGAATAAGAACAACATCATTATTGATTCTACTTCTTCTTCTTCTTCTCATGGATGTGCACTTTCTGCTTCTGGTTTCTCCTTCAATACACCTTCTACTTCTACTTCTGATAAGTGGCTTATTGATTTTGGAGAATCTTATCATATGGCTAAGGATAGAGACATATTTTCTACTCTAAATGAATGTAACACCAAGAAAATATGTGTTGGTGATGATAGATCTCTTAGTGTCGAAGGATCTGGAACAATACAAGTAGAAAATGGCCATTTCAATGATGTCTTATGTGTTCCAAGTCTTTCTTGTAACATTCTATTAGTATATCAAATCACTCATTCAGATGAATGTAAAACCGTCGAGTTTTCACCTCATCAAGTTGTAATCAAGGATCTAAAAGATCCTACTCATGTTCTTGCAACTGGAATTGCAGATGATATTACCAGGTTGTACAAGTTTGACAACTTTGGGTGATCATCTTTTTCATCAGTTTTTGTTGATCATAGCGATGACTTGAGCAAACTTTGGCATGAGCGGTTTGGTCATCTAAACTATCGCTCATTGCAACAACTATGTAATCAAAAGATGGTGATTGTTCTTCCTCTTGTTTCATGCAGAGATGGTGTTTGTGTCAGTTGTGTTCTCGACAAACATCATTGGGACAATTTTGAAAAATGTGCCTCTTGGCATGCCTCGGGTCCTTTGCAGCTTGTTCACAATGATTTGTGTGGTCTACTTTCTTCTCCTTCTTTTTCTGGGTGCAAGTATTTCTTAAATTTCATTGATGACTTTTCCAGACGTACTTGGGTTTAGTTATTAAAACTTAAGAGAAAAAATTTTGACAAGTTTTTGGCCTACAAGGACCTTGTAGAAAAGCAATATGGCCATCAAATTCAAAGGTTAAGAACAAATAATGGAGGGGAATATGTGAACAATAATTTTACAAATTACTGCACTACATAGGGAATCCAAATGCAACACACTGTTCCATATACACCACAACAAAATGTTGTTGATGAGAGAAATAACCACACATTAAAAGAAATGGCTAATTGTATGATCCAATCTAAGGGATCAAGTCTAAAGTATTGGGCGGAAGCCATCAACTATGCAAATTACATAGTAAATCGCACTCCCACAAAGGCTCTTAAAAATATAACACCAGAAGAATCTTTGACTAAAATTAAACCAGATGTAAGTCACTTCCGTGTATTTGGCAGTATAGCATGGGCTCACATTCTTGATGAGAAAAGGAAAGCATTGCACCATAAAAGTGAGAAGTGTATATTTGTTGGTTATTCTGAAGATGTCAAAGGTTACAGACTTCTTCAATCACATTGTAATGAAATTATTATTAGAAGAGATGTTAAATTTGATGAAAATCTCTTGGCCTGTGAGCCTAATTCATCATTTGTGCCTTCTTTGGCCTGCGAGCCTAATTCAGTGGTTGTTCCTTCTTTGGCCTGCAAGCCATATTCAACATTTTTTCCTTCTTCTGATCTGGTTTCTTCTTCAGACGATGAAAGTGAGGATGAAAATCCACCTCCACCTGCTCACCCTCCTCCAGATGAATCCTTTGAACCTGAACCAACACCAGTTCCACTACTTCCTAGATGGGTCCGTTCAACACGAGAAGCAACTAGTGGTCTTGTTGGTGATCCTTCAGATCAACATCGAATACATTCATAGTTATAGCGAGCCTCTTCTCTTTTGGCTCAAGTTTCAGAGACTCCTAATCGAGAAACATTTGCAGAAGCTTCAAGTCATCTAGATTGAGATATAACAATGAATGAAGAGTATCGTTCTTTAATGGAAAACGATACTTGGGATCTTGTACCTCTTCCAAAAGGAAGAAAACTTGTCAGATGTAAATGGGTCTACAGAACTAAGTATGCATCATATGGAAGTGTTGAAAGACACAAGGCTCGGTTAGTTTCCAAAGGATTTTCCCAAGTTGAATGAATTGACTACAATGAAACCTTTGCCCCTGTAGCCAAAATGAATTCCATCTGCCTTATTCTTTCCCTTGCCGCCTCACATAAATGGGAGGTGCATCAGATGGATGTTAAATATGCCTTCTTGCATGGCGATTTGAAAGAAGAAATCTAAATGTAACAACCTCCTGGCTATGTCCAAAATGAATCTAGCCTTGTTTGTTGCCTCAATAAATCTCTTTATGGTCTCAAGCGAGCTCCCCGAGCTTAGCATGAAAAAATGGACAACTTTCTTATTGCCACTAGATTCTCTAAATGTCATTCTGATCCTAATGTCTATACCAAGAAAGTAGGAATCCATCTCATAATCCTTTTCCTTTATGTTGATGACCTTATCCTTACTGGTAGTGACCCAAAACTTTTAAACCATGTGAAAACCAACCTTAAGAAGAAATTTGAAATGACCAACTTAGGCTTTCTGCACTATTTCCTTGGCCTACAAGTTTTGCAAACCAATGAAGCAATTTTTTTTTCCTAGTCTAAGTATGCTTGTGACCTTCTTTGTCACTTACATGGATGATTGTAAACCAACCCCTTCTCCCTTCCAGTCTGGATTCAATATTACTTCCACCTACACTTATCCTGAAGTTGATGCCACCCTGTATTGTCAGTTAGTTACGCCTCTTATACTTGACTCATACCCATACTGATCTTTCCTTTGTTGTTAGTCTTGTTGCTCGGCATATGCAAAAACCCCATGAAAGACATTGGAAAGAAACTAAAAGGATACTTCACTATGTCGGTGGTACAGTTCAGTTCAGGATACATTACAGTTCAGGGGGAACTCCTTTATTGGTTGGTTTCACTGATTCAGATTGGGCCGGTGACCTTGATGATCAGAAGTCTACTGCAGGTTATGTTTTCATCCTTGGTTCAGGACCTATCACTTGGGCCTGTAAGAAACAATAGGCTATTGCACTTTCTTCAGCATAAGCAGAGTACCAAGCAGCTGTAAATGCAATTTAGGAAGCCTTGTGGCTTCGACAGATCCTTTCAGAGTTTGGATTCCAGCACCAACATCCGACCAGCCTTTGGTGTGATAATCAGAGTGCCATCAAGATCACCAAAGACCCAGTTCAAAATCAACGTAGAAAACACATCGAGCTACACATGCACTTCATCATAAAGCTAATTCATGATCAAGTTATTGAAGTGCTCTTTTTCCCTACAGAAGATCAAGTTGCAGACATTTTCATAAAGTCTCTTACTGAAGCGAAGTTTTCCTAACTTAGATCTATGTTAGGAGTTCATGAAGTTGTCATTAAGGGGGGATAAGCTCTAATGCCTCTTTCCTTCTCCTATTGTGTCACTATTGTAAATCCTTCAATCCTATCCCAAGTTGTTCTTAAGGGGGGATGTTAGGATATTTAGACACTTAGGAGTTAGTTAAGATCTACTTTGTATAATATGTCGTTAAGTAAAAGTGTGTTTCTTAGTGTGTTTCTTTAGTATTCATTAGTATGCATCTGTAGTTAGGAAATCCGATGGTCACGATATGTTCCCGACATAGAGTGATCCGACGGTTCATACACTCCTCGATCTTAATGGCCATTGATCTATAGCTTAACACCCAATTGGTCCATGATCTCTATTTAAAGATCATGGAGGGTCATTTGCCGATGATTGATTGTGAGAAACGCTCTTGTAAAATCTCTCTGTAATCTTTTTCTTTGCATTAATAAACTGCTCCAAGTGGCCACGTTGGTTGGGGTCGTGGATGTTTCCCCGTAGGGGTTTAACCATGTGAAAACATTGGTGTGTTGATATTTGATATGGTTATGTGAGTGGTTACTTAAGGTGTTCATCCTTTGTTGGAATACCTGTGTTGTCGAACAATTTGGGGCTCTAAAGAGAAAAAATGGTGAATCTATTTCAGACTTCACCAAGAGATTTGATAAAATGTATGGTAGAATACCAGATGAAATCAAACCAACTAAATCCTCTGCCAAGATCACTTATGCTAATTCATTTGATGCATAATTCTCCCTCCTCCTGAGAGAGAGAAGGTCAACCACATTTTTTTCCATGCAAGAAGCAACCATTGAGGTTGAATCTAATATTTTGGCATCAGATAGATTAAAGACTAGATCTGATAAAGAGAAGAAAAAATAGAGAGAGGATGCCCCTGCCTCCTCTAACCCAACTACATATGATCCCAAACTTGAGGAGATGACCAGGAATTTGAAGGATCTAACTTCTGAGATAAATAATCTAAAATGGGAATCCAAACAACCAAACAAAACTTTTCAAGGGGCTAGTAATAGAAATCAGAACCAATTCAGAAGGCCTAATGATGCTCCTCAATTAATGTAGAGAGAAAGGTGAAATGTTGATGATCAAAGGGTGGTTACCCCTTTCCAAAATAATCATATTGAGGAGATATATGCAGACAATGATGTTGTGGACTATACTGTTGTTCTTTTCAATGAGACAGATTAATATACGAGTCACTTAACACAGCAAGAATATGAGGTAGCACAATTGTCAAATCAATGTGATGATGAGATAGGGGAAGATGGAGTTATTCAAGGTCAACCCAAGAAGAAATATGATTTGAGGATGAGAAATGGAGCTTCCAAGGCCACAACCTGATCAAGGAAAACAAGCAGAAGCCCCTCCCAAGCCCAATCCAAATAAAGGTATGCCATCTAAAACTCAGTCATATCCACTATCAAAACCTCTTGCCCCTAAAACAAAGGAAGATGATAAGCCACCAACCTCTTTCATCTTGGAACATGAGCTAAGAAAAATCAAGATTCTCGTCCCTTTGACAGAATTGTTAAAAAATGAACCTTTCAAGAAATCCATCATGAAAGTTTTGCAACCTAGTCCTTCTAGTGTATCTTCTGATGTCATTAGTCTACAAGATGAAAACCCAACCATTAATGTGGGTCCACACATTGAGTATGGCTCTGATGCTTCTACTCCTTTCTATATATCTTTGAATTTCCATGATAATATCTTGCACAAATGTCTTATGGACTGAGGAGCCTCTCACAATGTCATGCCCAAAGTTGTTATGGAAGAACTAGGTCTGGAGATTACCAAACCATGTACTCCTTTGATTCTAAGAAGGTAAAATGCCTGGGATTGATAAAGGATATGGTGGTTTCTCTAGCACAATTACCCATGAAGAGTGCAATGATGGACATTGTGGTGGCCGACATCCCCCCAAATTTTAGCATGCTATTATCCAGAACTTGGGATAAGAAGGTTGGAGGATCATTGCAAATGGACCTTACATATGTCACCATTCTTGTGTTTGGTGGTGAGCACAGGAGTCTATATAGAGAGGTAAGGTTAGCCTACATAGTCAATGATCATCAAAAACCAAGCAATCACCCCATTTATGTTGTTGAGGATGGGATTGGTTCGTCTATTTTTCATTTATATGATGATGAAAATGAAATATCAGTCAGCCAACGCAGATATTAGCCAATGACTAGTCAACAAAACAAGGCGTGGAAGATGTGTTTTGATGGATCTTCATAAAAAGATGGATATGGTGTAGGTATTCTTCTCATTTCTCCTTCAGAAGAAGTTATAACCCTCTCTTATAAGCTAGAGATTGAGACTACTGACAATATAGCTGAATATGAAGCTCTGGTATTGGGATTGAGGTTTACCAAAGACATGGCCATTGATTGTTTAGCAGTTTTTGGTGATTCTGAGTTGGTCATCAATCAAGTGAGGAATATCTATCAAACTAAGCAACAAAGGCTCAAGAAGTACAAGAACGAGGTATGGGACCTGATCGATAATTTCTTTCTAGCATTTAACTTCTCTTTCATTCCCAAAGAACATAATCAGAAAGATGATTCTCTGGCCTTAGCTGCCAGCACATTCAGGCCTCTCATTGGCCCAAATATTAAATATTAGGTGGACATTAGACACAAAATAGCCATACCAGACAACATAAAGAACTGGCAAATCTTTAGTGATGATTTAGAGTTGCAAAGATTTATTCACGCCATTGATGAATTCTCTAATATCTCAATTGATCCCGAAAGTCAAGAAGATGAAAATGAGAAATTAGAAGATCAATAATCTTCTCATCTTCTAAAGATAGTGGTTGGTCATGATATTGTGGAACTGAAAACCAATCACATTCCAAGAGGACTAATACCATTGTAAAGATTGTTAAAAAACAATGATGTTTACAAAGGAACTGCCATGAAGAATCAAGAAGAGGAGGTGACATAGTGCAATATTGGGACCATTGAGAATCCCAAGATCATCAAGTTGTCCAAAGCATTGGTTGCAGAACAAAAAGATAGGTATGTCAGTCTCACTAAAAAGTTTTCTGATACTTTTTCATAGTCCTATGAAGATTTGAAGACATTTGATACTGACATCATCCAACACAAGATCCCTCTAAAAATTGGCTCTAAGCCATTCAGACATAAGATTAGACAATTTAATCCCATGTTAATTTCCATAATTGAGAAAGAGCCAAAGAGAATGTTGGATGCAAGGATTATTGTGCCATTAAGGTATTCAAACTGGGTGGCCAACTTAGTACCTATAAGGAAGAAGAGTGGGGATATGCGCTTGTGTGTTGATTTTAGAAATCTAAACAAGTGTTCTTTGAAGGACAATTATCCCCTCCCCAAGATGGATTATATTTTACAGGGGGTGGTAGGTGCACACAAAATTTCCTTGTTGGATGGATACTCTGGTTATAACCAGATAGTAGTTTCCGAGGAAGATAAAGAAAAGACAACATTCACCACCCCATGGGGAACATTCATGTATGAAAAGATGCCCTTTGGGATCATGAATGCAAGGGAAACTTTTCAGAGGGCCATGGACATAGCTTTTGTGGGAGAGAAAGACAAATTTATGGTCATATACTTGGATGGCATTACCATTTTCTCCAAGACTAATGATGAACATTTGCAACATTTGGAGAAGGTCTTTAATAAATGCAGGAGGTATGGGATATCTCTGAATCCTATAAAGTATCACTTTGCCATGCTAGAAGGAAAGCTCTTGGGCCACATCATATCAGCGGGAGGCATAAAAATTGATCCAAAGAGGGTTTGTGCCATTCAACAAATTGAGATCCCCATAAATAAAAAGGTTGTCCAATATTTTATTAGTAAGATAAACTTCCTCAAACGTTTTGTGCCAAATTTTGCTAAAATTTTGAAGCCTATTACTAACATGTTGAAGAAATATGTTGTGATAAAATGGTCTTTGGAGGATAAATCATATTTCCAAAAAACCAAGCAAGATTTAGTTGAAGCACCTATATTGGCCAACCCTGACTATACAAAATATTTCTTCATCTTTTCCATTGCCTCAGATGAAACAATTGTTGTTGTATTGCTGCAGAAAAATGAAGATGGGCATGAGCAGCCCATAGCCTTTTTCAGTAGAGCCCTCCGAGATGCTGAGATCAAGTATGATATATTAGAGAAACAAGATTATGCACTGGTCAAAGCACTCAAGGACTTTAGGGTTTATGTGCTACAGTCTAGCATAACAACCTTTGTTCCTATCAGCAATGTCAAAGAGATTCTGGTCCAACCAGAAAACGAGGGGAAAAGAGAAAGATGGATTGTCAAACTGTTGGAGTATGACTTGCACATAAATCCCACCAAGCTGATCAAGGGGTAAGGACTAGCCAAATTGTTATCAGAATCAAACTGTAAGGTGCTATAATTGCATCAGATCTTCACCCAATCAGATACACCCATCATACAGCCTGGACAGGACAACTTACATGCATTTGAAAAATATTCCTCTTCACCTTGGTATAAAAACATCATCTATTTTCTACAACATTTTGAATGTCCACTAGATGTGAAGAAGACAAAGGCTAGGTCTCTCAAGTTGAAATATTTCAAATTATGCATTTCAAACCAAAGCTTAAATTGGAGGGATGTTGCTGGCATTATGTTAAAATGCCTTGATGGAAATGAGGACAAACAAGTCAAAATGGAAATTCACAGAGGAGTGTGTGGAGGACACCAACAATGGAAGGCCACAACTCTCAAGATCCTGAGAGTAGGATACTATTGGCCCACCCTTTTCTCTTATGTGTTTTCTACTGTTAGAGCCTGCAATGAATGTCATATTTTTGCAGGGAAACATAAGTTACTATCACTACCCATGAAACCTATGAAATCCAGTATTTTGTTTCAACAATGGGGGTTAGACTTCATAGGAGAAATAAATCCACCCTTTAGTGGAAAACACAAGTGGATCCTCACTACCACCGACTATTTCACAAAATGGATTGAGGTTGTGCCCACCAGGAATGCCACTAACAAGGTAATCATGAATTTCCTGGAAACTAATATTTTTTCCAGATTTGGTTGCCCCAGTAAGCTTGCAATAGACAATGCCCAATCATTCAAGTCCAAATCCATGATTGACATATTTGGCAGTCACAACATTTCCTTGACACATTCCACACCCTATTACCCTCAGGGAAATGGACTGGAAGAATCATCAAACAAGACTCTCATCAGGATCATTAAAAAGTTGTTGACTGAAAGCAAAAAATATTGGGACTCTAAACTCAAACATGTCTTATGGGATGATAGGATCAACACTAAGAAGTCTTTAGGAACCTCACCATTCCAGCTTATTTATGGCATAGACGTTATTTTTCCTACTCAACTCGGTATACCAGTCCTGAAATTCTTGTAGGAGGATATTGAGGAGCCCAATGACATCCAACGGAGGATCTTCCAGATTATAAAATTTCAGCAGAGAAGAGAGGCACTTGATCAGAGAACAGAGGCATACTAGAGCAAGATCAAGTCATCCTTTGATAAGAAAACCAAGAACGATATTTTTCAGGAAGGTGACCTGGTTTTGAGGTGGGGTGCTAGAAGGGATGACAAGTCCAAGCATGGTAAATTCGACAACCTTTGGTTTGACCCTTTTAAGGTGATTTAAGTTCTGTAAAAAAACACATTCATCCTGCACAATCTAGATGATACCTAGATCTTTGGAGGCCCAATAAATGGGCACTTCATGAAACACTATTTTGTTTGAGGATGGGGGAAGGTCCCTCTTGTACCATAGACACTTTCCTTTATTGTTGCTTTTGATTAGTTAGTTGTGTGTGAATAAAGACTCCATATCTTAACAAGGCATTGGGTTGCAGTTTCAGTTTTTTTTATTCAATAAAATGCATGGTTGAGGGATAGTAACCGATACGTAGGGTTGACAGAAAGAAATGAGGGTAAGTGATGAAAGGTAAGAGCAGTTATCTAATCTCAAGGCACCGATCTAGAGTTATTAGCACCTCACAGGGACGAGCTATCCCCAGTTGAAGCCAATGTTGTAACCTAGGTCGACATCCCCTGCCTCTCCTCTCTTTTTCAGATCTGCCTTCATCAATTTTTCCTTTTTCTGGTGGTTAAGTTAGTTTCCCACTACTAAGTGTCTTGGCCCTTATTCGTTTTTTGAGTCTTCGTGCATTTTTGTTTTTGTTTTACTGGAAGGATAAAATACATGTCATATTTGTTTCAGAATGATTGTCATCACGTGCACCATTGATTGAGCTCACCGCAGGTATACCAAGCCTTTTTCTATGCACATGAAATGTCCATGCACATGACGAATAAATCCAAAGTAGAAAATTTCGGGCTTAGACCGTGGGAACATACAGGTTAATTTTCGATGGTGGAGATCCATCAGGTCAAATAGATCACCGAATCTCGTCCATTCAGGTTAAAGAATCATGCGGGTTTTAATATCAAGTTTGAATTACTAAGTTCTTGAAGACCCGAAGCCTCCAAAGAGACGAAGAGCCGAAGTCCCGAGAACCCGACACGTCACTTCGATGATTTTCCTTCAAGATTTTTCGAGCATAACATTCATAAACTCCCGAAGTCCCGAAGCCCGGATTTTCGAAGAAAATCTAGACCATTCATTCATCACGACATGCGATAATAGATCATTCACTTTAGGGATTTTCCTCCAGGAGGTTTTTCATGCTTCACATTTGAAACTCCTGAAGCTCAGACTTTCAAAGAGAATCTATACCGTTCATTCATCACGACACACGACAATAGATCATTCACTTCAAATATTTTTCTCTAGGAGATTTTTCATGTTTCACATTCAAAACATATGAAGCCTAAAAGTCTGAAGTGAATATGGACCATTGATCCCAAGTCAACGAGAACCGTCGATCCTTGCAGCAGGTAAATATCACCTGAATCACAGATCGTCATCAGATCGACGACCACACTTCATTGCGGAGACGTAAACTGCTCGAGCATTAATTTTCCTAAGTGGTCCTACAATTTAAACCATGGTATTGTTGGAAGGGCATGTGGCAGCTTGTGGTGGATTTTGGGCCCAAAGGTTGTCTGGATAAAAACCACCCTCAACATCTACCGCAATCATGTGCTATAATGACATCAGATCATCGTGTCACCTCTGCATCACTTCAACTGATCCCACTCACTACTCTCGCTCCTCTCACCACCTGACACTTGTCCTTCATTAACCCTCATACTGATCTCCATCGGCGGTGTCCCACCTCTCCAGATCAATGGTCCTTGTCACAGCTCAGACCCCCCCGAACATTCTACCTTTAATTGTGGGTGGGGGATCCGAGAAAGTGGTTTTCCCATCGCGGTCCCTACCTAACATGGCGGTTCGTCAAGAACTTAGACCCCCCCTCTCGAATCTCTTTACCACCTACACCCCCCTTCAAGTTCCTCCCGGGTTGTTTTTCAATACCGCCCCCCCTAGCCTTTCACCACCTGTTCTCCATACTCTCGATACCTCCATCATATTCACACCTCCTCTCACTTTGAAATCTGTCTTCACACGTCATCTACCCTCACGTCCATTCATCCTGTCTCTCCATTGGATGTTTGCCTCCATGTCTCCCCTCATGCCCGATGGGCCAACAACCATTCCAATGAAGCTATTTCATAGGTATAGATGGCATCTGATGGGGTCAATACAAAATTTTCTTGGCTTCAGAAAGCTCAGGCATAAATAGAGAGTTAAGTCACAGTCACAGGTCTATGCAGATTAGTCTCAGAGACACTTCAACAAACTCTGCTCATGCAGCTGGTTATCTCCAGTGGCCTCCAAAAACTCGCAGACATGTCGTCGTTCAACACAAATATATTCTATGTCACTCTGAGGCCTATTTTCGGCCACTCAGTTCCTCCAGCACATGCATCAGTTTTGTCCCAGAGACAGTAGTAGTTTTATTTGTTCAAGTCCAGCATTTTCCTAGATTAGATGCAAGAGTGGTCTTATGTGTGTGATAAGAACCACTCTTGTTGATTAATTCCATTGTCTTAGTAAAGTTAATTATTTGATTTAAGAACAATTCCCTAAATTTAGGACTCAGTCCCCTAAGGACAAGAGCCTCTGCAACTCTTTTAAATAGTTAGTTTTTGGATATTGTAAAGGTCATATTTTTTGAGGAAAGAATAATAATACAACAGATTGGTTGGGCCCATTTTATGTATGGATTAAATCTCTCTACCTGGTGAACATACTCTTGATGGCAGTGTTTAGTTCAACTCTTCATGTGTTTTCATTCTTATCTTGATTATAGTCTTTTATTTGTGCAACGTACATTTCATTTCCTTTCAGCTATTGTATGACTTATTTTTATTGATATGCAACCTGTCAAACAACTAATACTTTGGTGAAGATTTTTTTTTTGCAACCTGTGGGAGTTATTATGTTTTGATAAATGTTTGATGTCTTGAAATGATATTTTAACTATTGAAATTGTTGCAGTGGATTATTCATTGAGTAGTTTGTTGTTTCCCTCTATTTCCTATTATTTCACTGGTCCTTCATTAGTGTGCCATCAGCGAAGGAGGGCCCTCATCCATATCATTCTTTCAACCCAGCCTTTACTTTGTCTTGATAGAATAACCCTCTGAGAAACCAACAAAATGATAAAAGAAACAATCATTCTAATCTGATAGGTGGCCTAGCTTTTCCCTTTAGCAGTCAGGTGCAGACCTTAGGATCAACAGTCACCAACAAACAAAAGGAAATACTAGGCACCAATGATTGATACCATTTTCGTTGATCCAAAAATGTTTAAATGAACTACTGATGAAGCACTCTTTGTTCTCTCCAACATTGTCCTTCATCAAGTGGTTCTTTGTGTTTCTTCTCTACCTCGCAAGCTCTACATACACCTTGAATCTGTTGTTGGATGTTAGTAAGTCCATATACTAAATTCTCTCAAGCTAACTAAGAGAGGTTGTTCAAGTTAATATGTCCATACCACTAATTTTGAAGTGTTTCGATGTCTAATGTAGTCTTGGATGCCAATGTGTGCTTCCTAACCTATCCAATATCAACCAATATAACTAGTCCATAATCCTCTACTCCAAGGGAAATAGTTTTCTTAGTATCTTTTTCATCTATGTAGAATTTGTGATTGCTAAATTTGAAATCTAATTACAATAATGTCTCATAAGATGACTAAATAATAGTAGATTAATCTACATGCATGTCACATAGTACACATTAAGGAAAATAAGATTTTTCCCTCTAAAGGAAAATTTCACATTCCTTTTGCCAACAACTATGTATCATTCCCTACTACAAAATATCGCCAAGTCCTTGGAGGAATAATAAGTATACTCTATGAACCAACCTTGCATATTGGTGAAGTATCATGATGCACCTAAATAGGTGTACCAAGTGGATGATCTGAGATGATATACTGACTACTTGGCCATGAATGCATAGAAGGTTGATTCCTTCTCCCTTGTATTTCTTTCAACATCATCCTTCTATTGAGGCCCTCCTTGGTTGATTTCCTTATCAACCAACCCCTTTCTGCAATGTTTCTTCATATGGTCCACCTTGCTATAGTAGTGACATGTGATGTTCTTCTTACACTTCATTGCATCTTCACCCATGCCTTGAGATTTCTTATTTTCCCATTTTCCTTTTCCCTTGACATTGGCAGCAAAGGCCTATTTTGAACCCTTGTGTCATTGTTTCTAAAACATAATTTCTTCCATCTATCATGTTGTAAGAGTGTATTACATAGCTCACCAAATTTTAGGTTAAGATTCATAATAGTGATGTCCAAAGTTTCAATAAAGTGATCGTGAGCACATGATAATTTTTTCAGCATGATTACAATTATAGAAAAATGAGATAGTGGAGCAATAAAATAAAACAAATGTGGAAATAAAACACAAAAGATACACAATACAATAGAGACACAGATATATGTGGTTCACCCAGTGTGGGGTACGTCCACCAGAGAAATTTCAAGGTCCTTCCTTTTTATTATGCAACAAAATGAAGGAATACAACCTACAACACACCTGCAATAACTTCCTCTTCTTTCTCTCACAGTATCCTCACTCAGAATACATGCAATACAATACACAACCACAATACAAATGGCCCCATACAAAAAAAAAGAGTTTCCTTCTTGGGCAAAAAACCCTAACATAATATCTACCATCAGATCTCTGACTTAATGATGAATAGTCAAGATTGACTATGAAATTGCAGTATACATTTACAAGGAAATTTTTCCTTCGAGGGATTCACCCCAGAACCCCCGTTGGTCCCTAGATCCTGCAAGGAGGAAAATACCCCCCTGCAACCCCCCTGCATGGAGGGGTGTACAATATTCATGGGGTATAAACATGGCTGAAAACAAAGATCTCTGAATCAGGAAGATAATCAGGCTCCACAACCAACAACCATCATGTCCTCTTCTTTCATCTTTCAAACAATGGTGGAAAACTATTCTCTAATATCCTTGATCTTGAGTAAATTATCTCGTAACAATGCACCTACATTTATTGTGATAAAAAACAACACATTCTTTAGGAAGAATGCTCTAATATTGTTTGAAGTCTCATGCAACTCTTTCAAATGCTTCCAACTCTCTACTAAAGTCTTCCCTTTCTAGACCTCAAGGAGCATTTCATTTTTCATAAACAACTTAAATAACATGACTACTTATTTTTCTTTCTCATTAAACTTGTCATGGTCTCTACTCGTAACTTGTGGTTGAGCATCATTACCTAGGATGATAGAAACAAAGTAATTGTACTAAAATATGGCTAACATATGTTGATTCCACATATTGTAGTTCTTGTTAGAGAACCTTTGGCCGATTTCTAGCATGATGTTTAGTAAAAATGCCATTGATACAAGTCATACATGTAGAAATAGACATTGAAATAGAGTAAAATGATAACAATACTCATTTTTCTCTCCCCCAATTTACAATCTCGGAGTAAAAGCACCTGGATACTTACTCTAAATAGAAATAATAGCCACCTATCACTAAAAAACAAATAGATTTCTAACAAATTTGTCTTTAAAATTAAAAAATCAATCAATCTTAGTTTAAATAAATAAAAAAATATTTAAAATCAATTCTTTTGAATAGTTTTTTCTTGAGTGAAAGAGCTAAAATCACACTTCTACTTAGATAAGTATTCCAATGACACAACTTCTGTTTAAATAAGAACTCTAATAGTACTTCTTTAAATAGTAGACTAACATAGATCTATCTTAAGTTATAATCTATTATACATTAAGAATGATCAAATCACTTAAAGTAGAAACCTTTTTTAAATTGTAAAAATTTAAGAAACCGTTTTAACCTCAAAAAATTTAATCCCTTTAAACATAAATATAAAATTAAAATAAATTTATAATAATTATATAATAAGAATTAAATATGAAAAAATGACTCCATGGAAGACTCTTTCACCCTAATTATAAGGCATCAACTAAAACACCTATGATGATAGAATATTCAACATTTTTTGTGTAGCTCATGGGAGAAGATATCCATCTCTAAAATCCATACTTAAAAGTGCTTCGGAAGTTCTGATATTATACATCTAAGGTTATTGAATGTTATATACTAAGTTCTAGTGACCTCTAATACACATGGTTAAGTGGAATAATAAACCTAAGGAGAGCAATCTATGGAGAAAGCGTTAAATGGGGGAGGAACGATGAAAAGTCAACAGCCAAAGATATTTTGAGCAGTAAAATGTAACTTTAAGTTAAGAAAGTAAACATAACAGCACAAACTAAACCAAAGATGTGTCATGTGCGAGAGTGTAGAAATATGATTAATTGAAATACGAGTATCGAGATGCATAAAGTAATTGACATAAAAGATAAGAGATATTTTGAACTATAACTCTATCATGGCCTTGGTGAGTGTGATTGGTAACTCTAGCATTGGCATTGAAACAAAATTGGTGGCGCAAGCAATGAGTAAAGAAATGATGGTTACATATTTGCACGACCGAGAGTAATACGGAGTTTTTTTTTTTTAATTATATAATTTTATTTATTTATTTATTTATTTATATATTAAATAATTTAACATTTTTATTATTGTATTGAAAATAGCGAGGTTCTTTATAGTTTAGTATGGGGATGTTTCCATATAATGTAACATTACATACATCTAAAAAATAAATAACTACATATATGTGACAAAATCTAAAAAACTAAACGAGCGTAATGTTGTAACACCCTTTATCTAAAATAAATATTATATGTAATTAATTGTACTTAATGGTTGTCATGATATGACGTGCAAACAATGTAAATATATTAATGATCAATAAAAAATGTCAACAATTGGTTCTGGCGGTGAAGCCTTGAGTACTGTCCATGATACCATGAGAGAGATTAGTGAGGGGGAAGGAAGGATGTTCATATGTAAAGACCCCAAGCCACCTTGGTTAATAATGTGAAGGAAATGATTATATTTCCTCTAACTTGCAGTTGAAGACAAACAATTAATGGGAAGGGGTTGGTAGTTGAACAACCAACCACCCTCAATGAATGTAGATATGGAAAATATGGCTAGGACAACAAAGGTTGCCAGCCAAAAGTACAATAGAGTACCAATTATGTAGTCCAAGATTGACCCACAAAATTCCTTGTGGTAGAAGGAAGAGGACAGGTCGAGAACTTTCTGGTGTGGGACATGCAGGAGAAGAATGCATGACGGAAGACATAGAGAGGTTCATGTCTAGAGAAGAGAAGGGATGTGTTTTGGGCTTTAGGAAAATAGAGTTGTTGCAAGAGAATGCACGAGTAAGCGCAAAGAATTCCCTGATGGTATCATGGCTTGGCATGGGGGTGGTCTGCAACTAAAATGACTGAGTATGCAGAACTTATGGTTGGGTGGAAAGGTGAACAACCACAGTCAGTTGGCTAAATACATCTTGTAAATATATAAGTATCTCATATACTCTGTGTAACAGAATTAATGGTATAGATGGATGTTTGTAATTGTGTATACCTGGTCAATGGTGTTTATATTGTTCTATTGGAAGTCATTGTAATCATATAATAATGTGTCTGAATTGAATTGCATGTGTATTGTGTATATGAGTAGGAGGACCCTGCGTTTTATCTTAATGGATTAAACAAACAGTACAATCAAATTCGTCTTGTGAATATATCTTTAAATATATCGATATGTTGTGCCTCTAGAGTGCGTAACAAAGTATTACTATAGTGTGATACTTGTGAAAAAAAATAGGCTTATAGACTAAGAATGCACAATACCCTTGGGAAGAATGGACTACATGCCTTGAGATAGACATGGGAATGTCTCAGTTCCTAAGAGAAGCCTATGTGGAGTTCATAGAGTCTTAACTCTTAATTGGAAGCCCATGTCACAGTATATCCAGTTTGCAAGACGTGAATTTCCATATAAAGTGGTGAAGTAATACTGCCTTAGTATTTTTTTGGAGAAAGGTGAGAGCTCTTAAAGGCCTAGTAAAACCTTAGAAAAGACTTAGAATATTTTATTGAATGGATAAGTCCAGATCCAAACTGATAATATGTATAAAAAACATGTTTTGAGCCTGAAGGAATTGCAGCCGTTGGATCTGCATAGCAAATAGATCCTAGCCATTCATGGTTGCAGGGTATCATTTGGAGGAAGTTGTAGTCTTGGAGGAAATGCACTATGAAGGAGGGACTCTGAGGGAATATCTAGATCATTGATCAGAGCCAGGGTTAGATTAAAATGTAGTCGTTGATCTATCGTAAGGGCCTAACAAGTTACTTGGCGAGTAGCAACAAGGGGATGACATCACTCCAGCCAATGTGCTTGGGGCACATGTCAACACCTCGAAGATCGAAATAGATACTTTGTGATGATGTGTAGACCCACTTCAACCCACATGTAATGATGTGGGTGGTGCCACATGTCAAGTAAATATTGTTCCATGTGTCGAGTAGTATTGGCCCTTTTGAGGTAGAGTTCTTTGGGTATGAGTGTGTGACATGTCATACTAGGAGATCAATACACGTGGAAACATATGCCTAGGTATAAGGTACTCAGTGGTCTCAGACGACAATGGAAAACATCATCTAAGTCCAATGATTGGAGTTTCTTTGGAGGCCAAAGTAGAAACGCTCAGATAGGAGAGCTTCGAGGGCCAAATTGGACCGTTGATCTATTGTGATGAATGGAAATCCGAGAGGAGATCTAGACCATTGATATCCTACCAAAGGATTTCAGAGGGTGATGTGGATGGTGCCACGTGTCAACCAAGGGTTGTGCCATGTGTCATGATGACTTGGACCCTATAGGTGATAGTCCACGGGAATAAGAATGACACGTGTCAAGTGGAAAGAGTGCCACATGTCCAACATATATTGTGTCGCGTGTCAAGGTGACTGGGGGTTCTTGATATAGAACCCCGTGTTGAGTTATGAATGCCACATGTCACCCCAGATGGCAGGTAGTGGCAGGGCCACATGTGAGGACAAGAGGAGGTTAGCGTGTACTTAGGGGTGACGCGTGTCACAAGTGGAAAGGTTGATGAGACAGGAGCGGTCCATGGAGGACCCAAAAAAATGTTATAGTGTATACCACGAGTTGGGTAGTTAGATCTGGACATGGTTAGATATCAGTGGTTTGTCAGATTTTGAAAAGTTAGCAAGGTCATGTGATGTCCAAAAAGGTCAACGATGACCCATGCTTCGACGACTTGAGGGGAGTCGTCAATCTACCGATAAGAGAGAGAGATCTTCATCGTTAACTTTCTGGTCATTGGATCCGAGAAAGGTTGACATCATGATGAAGTGAGGATGCTAGCATGGAAGCCAATGTGGTTGAGTAGTGACATATGTCACTATGTAATTGGCCAATAAGACGAAATTGGGCCACGTTGGGCGAGGTGGTCCTTTGGACCTTCATTTTATTTCTGGTCATTGGATCTACAGGTTAGTGAAATGGACCATCATTGTCTAAGGTATCATCATCGAGGGTAGTAGGATGGAAAGTTAAGAGAATGTTGGTGAAAAAATAGATCAACAACACATTGAGAGTCGTAGATCTCGACAAAGACATGACAGTGAAATCTTGATTGTTGATCCAGGCGTAATTTTTTTGGGGTGTAAGAGATTGGCCTGATAGGCATTGGTAAATAATTCCATTGATTATTAAAGGATAAGAAGATCTAGACCATTGTATATGGTGCAATCCCAATATGGGATTATTATCGAAACTTTTAATGTTGGTGTGTTTGAGACTCTGTGGGAGTAAAACCCTGACAACAACGAAGATAGGTCAAGGGATTTGGCATGTCAACTTAATGTGCATGATAGAAGATTCCACATCGGATGGAATAAGTATTAAGAGACCACATGGATTCCATGTGGAAGTAAGGTGGCCTTGGGCCAATGGAGGCCTGAGAACATTGGGAATCCATAACTTTTGATCCAAATCTCAATTTGGAAAATGGTGACCGTCATTGGAAATCTCTTAATGAGCAAAATACAATGATGCCCTCGAGAAGAGGTATTGAGGTGATTGAGAAAAATTGAATTTTTATACCCCATCCCTTAAAAGGGTAATTAGGGGGTTGGGTTTGTTACAAAGTGGTATCAAAGCCAAGTTACAACCATAGGCCTAGATGGGCCAGAAATCAATCACAAGACTAGTATAACAAGGGCATCATGAGCCTATTCGAGTGAGATTATTTGTGTTAAAGGTTTGATTATTACCTGCACAAATTCCTTGAGAAGGAGGATAGCATATTGAAATTATACCTTGGAAATTCTTGTTGATTTACAGTAGAGGAATCTTGTTTATCTTCTATCAAACTAATAACTACTCTTAAAAGTGTAGGAGTAAGATGATAGGCATTAGTGGTAAGACCTAAATGTGAAAAGGGAAGAAATGGTAGAATCCCATTATAGGATTATATGAGTGAAACCAACAGTTGTAATACTGTTTGTAAGTATAGAACGTTAGAGCCATGGCTATTGGGATTATTTTTTATATAAGGGCTAAGACCCTTATGAGAACTACTTTGTGATGAAAGAAATTTGGTATGGATTGAATGGACCCTAGGAAGTATTTATTACTGCTTAAATAAAATACTAAATCCTGTTTGTATAAGTCCTTGGGTCTAGAGAATTGATGAAAATTTGTAAGGTTGGTTTATTTGACCTGCAACGAATGAAACTTGTTGTTGAAATAACCTAGTTAAGAAGAGAAAAATGAGTTCTTTTAACTAATGATAGTCCTCACAAAAGAGGATAAATGACATGAACATATGATCCAATTTATGATCTCATGGCTATACAAAAATGTGTATAGGCCTATTAACATGAGTACTTGTTTATGCATGTAAATGCAAGATGAAGACATGTTTTAAGCATGCATGTAACATGAAAATATGCATAGTATAACCTGTAGTGGGTTATAAGGTATGGTATACTGATGGGCCTTTTAGAAGAGGATGAACTGATGATAGCAAGGAAAATAACAACATGAAATAAATGTTAGCATTACACGTCAAATTTCCGTGCTTGCATAATATCTCGCATGTGTTGCAAATGTCACGTTCTAAGTGTCGCAAGTGTTGCATGTGGCGTAAATGTCACAAGTTTCGCACTCAAACTATTGCAAGTGTCACAAGTGTCATAACATGATTTATACACTTTTAGTAAGTGTCACAACTCAATCGACAACATAAAAACATTTGCCACAAACCCTAAATCATGTTGGAAGGAAAAGCCCCATCATTTAGCAGTCGAAACATACCTTTTTACCTAGGATTTTGACCATTCTTTGGACATTTAAGAAGAATTATAGTTCCATGCCTATTCTTAGGGAGCTTCAGTTCTCCCTACACCATTATAAGGGGGTTCCATGGTGCCCTATATTCATATTTATGGAGGCGCTATTGTTGGTTGAGGGAATCAAGGTGAATCCCACCTTGTTCTAAGGGAATTCTCTAATGATTAGGGTTTGTTTGGCTCAAGTATTACTCCATGTCTCTATCTAAGGAAAGAATCATAACCTATGGATCCATATCCTCAACAAATTCCAAGAATACTGAAGGTGGTTGAGCCTCTAAAAGCCTATAAATTGGAGACACTTTCATGGTGAAAGGGAAGAAGAAACCAATGATAACATTGTTATTTTGGCCTTACATTGTTCATGTAAGGGTTGGACAAGGAGATCCTAGAGGAGTTGTTGCATCTTCAAACTCAAATTGTGAGTATCTGCTTTGGGTTATCTAATTAATATACTTGGCCTATCTCTTTCAAGTATGTGTATTTTCACATTTACTTGTCTATTGTTGTTCAGTATTCATAGATAGATATGTTTGGTTAATTATATAGAGTAGAAGAAAGGTATATTTGTTTTTCTTTGCAGGATTTCATCCTCCTTAAGGAGCTTAGAAATCAATCCTAAGGATTGGATCACTAAGGACAATCACCATAATAAGGTATGCCACACTTTTGTTCTTCTCGTTTGATTAAATGAGTTAGATCTAAAAGGAATATAACAACCATTTGTACTTTTTTGTCTTGGTAATAGGAGTCCTGGAATCCAAGGGAGGTTTTACCTGTCCATAGGGAAAACATTCTGTAATAGTTGGTAATGTTAATTCCTAGTTCCTTGTGAGGATATGGCTGTAATGGTAAAATAAATATTGATATAAAGACTAACAAAGGTATTATTGGAGCATTACCAGATCACCAATGGGTCAGAATTACAACCAGAGGTGGATGACAACCATACAAGAATGGTTGGGTATTCTCATATAAAAGTAAAGGGGAATCAAGGAAAGGGTTTCCATTATAGAGGCCTAATGACCAAGAATGGTTGAAACATGAAAGAATGATGGAATTGGGATTTTTTTTTCTTTGGGTAATACTGTAATTACCTACTTACATTTTGGGAATTGTGGTTTGTTATTGTAACAAAAGAGAAAGAGTGGTTTCTTGTTGGTTGTTTCCATGAAGATAAGGAAACATAATTATGAATATTCCTATGAGACTTTTCATAAGAATAGTTGTAAGATATCTCAGAGGAAGGATATGTAATTTTGAAATGTCCATGTGGATGAATGACATGGAAAAAGGTACAAGTAGTGAACTTGCATGATGAATAATTATCTATGTTTTTATATGCTTGAGTGCATTGATTGAATGCGTTACAAATTTTCCCAGTATGAAGACTGACATTAAGACCAAATAAATATGAATGAATGATATGAAAATGTGCAAGTGATGCACATGTATGATGTATGAGTAAGTGTATACTAAAGGCATGATATGAATTTCTAAATAAGCGAAATGTAATGCAATAATTTTACTTGTCGGGATTGAATAAATACCATGGATGCATGGTTGACTCTATTTCAAAGAGTCATGACTATTTTTTTTTCAAATAATAGCTTGAGGAGGATGTGCTCCATTTCCTCAAGAAAAACTAGTAGAGATTGTTGAAGCAGTAAAAGAGCAAGGATTCTATGTTATGAATAGGTGGCGATATGATTGTTCATTTGAGTAAGCTCATGTAAATGATAATGAAAAAATCATGGGTGAAATGATTTAAACCAACATACAATGTTGAAATGGTAACATGTTCCAGTGTTGGACACACACAACATGCTAATGCATGTGGTTAAGTGCATAAAAGAAAATTTTGAACACAAATTGGTAAGAATAATGTGCATATGAGAATGCAAGTTGATAGAATAGATGTACATGTATAATCCACATGCATAATAAGAATTCATGTCTACATTCCTTATGGAAAATTGAATAAACCTATGAAATTATGAGACTGAGGATGACTCAAGATTGAGATCATTTCAAGAAATGATGGATATGCAATAAGGAGTTGCATGCTAAGATAGTCTCAGGTGAGGGAAATGTGTAAAGAACTATGTCATGAGAATAGAGCTATAACCTTAATGACTGTTGAGAGTTGGGAAGTGGGTTACAAGGCATTTTTATATAATATTCATGGATTACATTCTAAAATATAATGCATGCATAGGGAATGCATGATTAGTAAATGTGAAGAGTGCACTGATTCACGATTAAATTGTGAACATAAATCTTTTTGTTGTAGCGTGTTGATTTAACAAAGAAAGTCAAGATGAAACTTGGCTAAAAATGCTCAAGGAATAGAGAAGGAAAATCCCAAGGAGGGATATATTTCAAAAGCAAGGGAGGAGGAAAGGAGGAACACTTTCCTCACTTAGAGAAACTCTAATTTGTTTAATAGAGCTGTAAACTTGAGTAGTTGTGAAAACAAGTACAGTTGGGAAATAAATTAATAAATATGTTTAAATGGTATTCACTAAACCATATTATGTAAAGGTGGTGAGGCCTTGGGACTAGTTCATTTAAGATGAAAATTTCCATACTATACAGAAGAAGATGAAAATTTCTAGAATGTACAGAAGGAGATGGAAAAAGGGAAGAGTCCCTTAATTTCTTTCTTGTTGTCTATTATGTTTCTCTGGGATGAGAAATTGATGTGCTGGTGAATGTAAATGTTTGGCGCAAGATTGTTGATAGTTGTATGACTATAGAAATAGATCAAAATTATTTTTTTTTCACTCATGAAATCATTAAGGATAATGTGATGAAGTGCATAAATAAATAATACCTAAAAATGTTTTGTTGAATTAAATACTATGATACATTCATTGGTATTTACATGAAAACCGACATATTTTTGAATGTGATAACACATGCTATGTATAGGAAACGATTGGAGTTGTTGAGGAAGGATAGCTACCAATGGTGGATAACCTCAGGTAGAGGTTAAATGTAAGAAGGTTGTTGATAAAAGAGAACTATGAAAAGGACCGTGAGAGTTTCCATGAAGCACCATTGATGAGGTAATGTTAAAAGTTGTGCTAGCAGCCAAAATAGGTATAAAAGTATTCATACCTATGTGGTATAATATATGAAGGGGTTGGGTACGAATCCCTTACGAAATATTTCATTATTTTAATTATATGAAAATTATTTTGAATGGATGTTGTATGCCATTGATATCCTAACAGGGTAAGATTCAGGAAGAAGAGCCTGGATCATTGAGGATAGAACCCATAGAAACCAAGGATTGTTACAATCCTTGTAAGAAATTCATGAATAGATTTATCATGAATGCATATGCCAATCCAAAAGGATTGAAAGTACTCTTAAGTATCACATCGATTGAGTACATTGAGAAATGCATGTTTGCATGAGAGGGAAAAATAATGGACTACCCATTATGGAAGGAGATCGTTCCAATATTTTACAGAGTTGTAATAATGGTGGAAAGAGGAATTGGGTGGCCATAAATGTTGATACCCTAGTTACTAGTAAATAAATAATGCTTAAGGGAATTCCTGTAAAACTTTTAATTTCATGAGAAATGATATGAGACTATGATTATATCAAATTAGGAAGAACAACCATTATCTAATAATGAATGTGGATAGAGAATCCATGTGGTGAGAGGTTGGATGGAACCCAACACACCGTGGAAAAGTTCCTAACTTGAAAGGTGATAATTAGAAATCAATGCAAGGGTGCATTGTGTGTAGGAATGTGACCCATGGATAATGGAACATTAAATAAAATCCATATAATGATTTATTGAAATTTGAAAAGGCTTGGTATGTTGAAATAGTGCATGGATAAGTAATGGTGACTTACTTTTGCTTTATGTTATTGAATAAGATAAAATGATTTAATTTCTAATGTACCCACTTTTGAAATTGTTTGGAAACCACTATAAGTGTGCATGTGTGAGAAACTAACAATTTGTTTGGATGTGTAAAGATTGAATTGCAGGAAGGAGGGTCTTGGAAATGGAAATATTGTAAAATCAGGAGAAAGACCATTGCTTGGTAGTTGTAAAAAGCCAAATTGTTATGATAAGGATATATCATGCTTGTGAACTATGGTTCCAATATGGAACAAATCTAAAAATGAAATGAAAATGTGGAGTTAAAAATATGTAGGTAACAGATTTGAAATTTGATTGAAGTTGGTAATAGTATCTCACAAATTTCTATATGCATATGAACATAGTTCAGATGAAAATATATATCCAGAAAGGACATATGGTGGTTTTCAAATAAGAAAGCATGGAAGAAGTTCACTGTTGTGACAAGAGAACTTTGTGATAAGTCATGATTGCCATAAAAATGTTGTTTTTTGGTAACATGGGACGAAGGGATGCTTTCGGCAAAGCAAGCCGGAGGGATACCTCGACAAAGAAAGATTAGGGGACACTTCAACTATAAGACTCATGAAGTCTCTAGATCTCTTCTTGTGCAAGAAATATTGGGCATGAAAGATGGATTTCCCAAGGGACTCTATAACAGAGAAAGAGATACATCATCCTGACCCTGAAAGGCGAGTGATCGCAAGGAAGGGGAGATTTTGATAGTTCATAAGAAATACTCGCTAGAATGTTTAAAATTATTTCATATGTTGAATGGAATCATGCACACAATGGGTATGATAGGGAAAAAAAGTGAGTTGAGTAAAAATTAAAACCATATGGATGCAGATCCATGAACTACATAGATAAGTACTGTGTAGAAATGTGAAATTTTCCCCTTGAGTTATGAACAACAATAAATTTTGTTTTCATGAAATTGTGATTAATATGCTTGTTGTTTGAAACTATTGTAGGCATGTGACAAAGGCCAAGAGTATTGGAAAGGACTAGACCAAGAAAATGAATACATTGCTAAAAGCAGTTGAAAGACAAGGAATGGTAGGTGTTACTAAGAAAAAAACATCGAGGATGGTGTTCCTTTGAAGTGGGAGGGGATTGTAACACCCCCTCTCTAAACCTATGATTATATGTAACTAATTGTAGTTAATGAATGTCATGCTATGGCATGAAAACAATGTAAATGTATTAATGATCAATAAAAAATGCCAACAACTAACTGTGGGGGTGAATTCGTGAGTACTGGTCATGATACGATGAGAGGTATTAATGAGGGGGAAGAAGGGAGTTCATATGTAATGACCCCAAGCCACCTTGGTGAATAATGTGAAGGAAATGATCATATTTCCTCTAACTTCCAGTTGAATCCAAACAGTTAATGGGAGGGGGTTGGTAGTTGAACAAACAACCACCCTCAATGAATGCAGATATGGAAAATTCAGCTCGAACAATAGAGGATGCCAAAGGTACAACACAATACCAATTCTGTAGTTCAGGATTGACCCACGAATTTCCTTCTCCCATAAGGAAGAGGACATGTCGAGAAATTTCCAGTGTGGGGTGTGCAAGAGAAGAATGCATAAGGGCACACAAAGACAGGTTCACGTCTGGAGAAGAGAAGGGATCTGTTTTGGGCTTTGGGAAAATAGAGTTTCCATAAGACAATGTGTGAGCAAACACAAAGAATTTCCCGATGGTATCATGGCTTGGGACAGGGCTGGATTGCATCCGAAGTGATTGAGTATGTAGATCATATGGCTGGGTGGAAAGGTGAACTCCCACAATCATTTGGTTGGCTACATCTTTTGAATAGATAAGTATCTCATATACTCTCTATAATAGAATTAATGGTATGGTTTTATGCCTATAATTATGTATACCTAGTCAATGGTGTTGATATTTTTCTATTGGAAATCATTGTACTCGTATAATAATATGTATGAATTGAATTACATGTGTATTGCGTATATGAGCAGGAGGATCTAGTGTTTTATATAAATGGATTCAAAAAATAGTAAAATCGATTTCTTGTTGTGAATAGAACTGTAGATATATCGATATATTGTGCTTCCCGGGTGCATAGAAAAGTATTACTATAGTACGATACAGGTGAAAACAAAATAGGATTGTAGACTAAGAAGGAACAATACACCTAGGAGGAATGGATAGGGTGCCCTAAGATAGGGATGGAAATGTATCATTTCCTGAGAGAGGCCTCTGTGGGGTTCTAAGAGTCTTAACTCTTCTGTGGAATCCCCTGTCCTGGTATAGGCAGTTTAGAAGACATGAATATCCACCTAAAGTGGTGAAGTATGAATGCCTTAGTAGTTTTCTAGAGTAAGGAGAGAGCTCTTAAAGGCATAGTAAAACCTTATAAAAGAATTAGAAGAATTTATTGAATGGTTAAGTACATATCTAGACTGATAGTATGTATAAAACCCATGTTTTGAGCCTGAAGGAATTAGATTTGTTGGATCGACATTGGGAATAGATCCTAGCCGTTCATCGTAAGGTACCATTCAGAGTAAGTTGTAGTCCTAAAGGAAATGCACTCAAAAGGAGGGACTTCGAGGGAATATCTAGATCATTGATTGGAGAGATGGTTAGATTAAATTGTAGTCCCTGATCCATCGTAATGGCCTAACAGGTTCCTTGTAGAGTAACACCAAGGGGATGAAATCACTCCAACCAACATTCTTTGGGCATGTGTCAACACCTCAAAGATCGAAATAGATACTATGTGATGACGTGTAGACCCACCTTAGCCCATATGTAAGGATGTGGGTGGTGCCCCGTGTCAAGTAAATATTGTTCCATGTATCATGGATTTTTTTCCCTTTTGAGGTAGAGATATTTGGGTATGATTGTGCCACATGTCGTGCTAGGTGACTGATACATGTGGCAACATGTTCCTAGGTGGCCAGTACATGGTGGCCTTGAATCCCAAGTGGAAAACATCATCTGATTTTGATGGTTGGAGTTTCCCTTGAGGCCAAAGTAGAAACACTCCAATAGGAGAGCTCCAAGGGCCAAACTAGACCATTGATCTACCATGATTGAAGGAACTCTGAGAGGAGATCAAGACCATTGATCTCCTACCAAAGGGATTAAGAGGGTGAAATGGATGGTGCCACGTGTCAAGTAAGGGTTGTGCCATGTGTCATGATGGCTTGGCACCTATAGGTGATAGTCCATGTGAAGAATATGGGCAAGTGTCAAGTGGCAGGAGTGCCACTTGTCCAACAGATATTGTGCCACATGTCAAGGTGACTCGAGGTTCTTGGGATAGAACCCCATGTTGAGTTATGAATCCAACATGTCACCTTAAGTGGCAGTCAATGGCAAGGTTATGTGTCATGAAAGAAGGCATTTAGCGTGTCCTTATGGGCAATGCAGGTCACCAATGGAGTGGTTGACGAGATAAAAGTGGTCTGCGGAGGACCCAAAAACATTTCTAGTGTATACTGCGAGCTGAATGGTTAGATATGGACATGGTCAGATCTCAACCATTCGTCATAGTTTGAAATTTTAGCAAGGTTTTGTGATGGCCAAAAAGGCCGATGACGACATAGGATTCAAAGAATTGAGGGGATTCATTGATATGCCAATAAGTGAGAGAGATATCTTTCGTTAACTTACTTACAACCCATCCAAGAGAGATTGATGTCATGATAACATGAGGATGTCAGCATGGCATCGAATGTGGTTGAGTAGTGATAGATGTCACTATGTAATTGGCCAACAAGACAAAAGTTGGCCTTATTGGGAGAGGAGGTCCTCTAGACCTTCATTTTATTTCTGGTCGTTGGATCTATGTGCCAGTGAATATGGACCATCGATGTCTAAGGTATCGTCGTCAGGGATAGTAGGATGGAGAGTTTGGAGAATGTCGATGAAGAAATAGATCGAAGACACATTGAGAGTCGTAGATCTCGTGGGAGACACATCGATGAGATATAGACCCTTGATCTAGGTGTAATGTCGTCAAGGCGTAAGAGATTAGCCTGATAGGAGTTGGTAGGGAACATTGATGACGATGAAAGGATAAGAAGATCTATATTGTTGGATATGGCGCAGTCCTGATATGGGATCGTCATCGAAACTTTTAGTGTTGGGGTGTTTGAGGCTCCGTGGGAGTAAAATCCCGACAATGACAAAGATAGGTCAAGGGATTTGGAATGCGAACTTAATGTTCCCGATGGAAGATGGCACGAGTATTAAGAGATGATGTGGATGCCACATGGAAGTAAGGTGGCATTGGGCCAATGGAGCCCTGAGAACTTTGGGAAGCCGTAACTTTTGATCCAGAGCTTGGCTTAGAGCATGGTGACAATCATTGAAAATTTCTTGATGAACATAAGACAATGCTGTCATCGAGAAGAGGTATTGAGGTGATTGAGAAAAAATCAAATTTTAATAGCCCATCCCTTAAAAGGGTACTTAGGGGGTTGGGTTTGTTATAAATGTTACGTACATTTAAAAAATTTAAAAATAAATAACTACATATATGCATGACAACATCTAAAAAATTAAACCAGCCTAAATCCATCTTAAACCCCTATCAAACACCGAGATGAATCAAATTTATTAAAGTGTAAAATAAACTTATCATTTAATATAAATGAATTAATACATGACATAGAATGAAATGATAAAAAAAATTACACCTTAAAAAAATTAATCTCTCAATGTTGATAAATCCAAATTCAAAATAAATTTACACGAATTATTTTATAATTCACATATTCTTTATTATTTTATAACTCACAATTAAATTATTTAACATTTTCCTTATAATTTTATAATTCGCATATTCCTTATTAATATCTTAGTCTTATTGATGTGGAGAATGAAGTGCGCATGACCTTACCTTTTTATTAGAATATAATGAAGTTAATTCGCATATTCCTTATTAATATCTTAGTCTTATTGATGTGGAGAATGAAGTGGGCATGACCTTACCTTTTTATTAGAATATAATGAAGTGGTCAAAAGTGAAGAAAAAAGGAAACGATGATTATTACATTTCTAAAATTCATATGATATATGAATCCAAATTTCATTGAATATTTTGAATTTTTTATTATTTAAAATTAAATAATATATACATATTGATAATATGTTTTTTTACAAAATTTTAATATAATTTATAAAAGTTTATATTTTAAAATATTTTTTTAATTACTATTTTATTATTAAATTATTAAATTTATAATGTAGAATTATTAAATATTTTATATTAAAATATGATGATGGTGGTGGTTAACATTCACTAAAGTTTTGATGACTTGGAAAGTTAGGAAGGTTTGTATTGTGATAAATATTTTGAAATTGAGATCTAATTTAGGTATACACAAAGTATTTTAGGAGAAAGTTCTTTTCATCTTCAACTCTCTTGGTGTCACATTTTGATGACTTGGAAGCTTAGGAAGGTTTGTATTGTGACAAACATTTTGAAATTGAAATTTAATTTGGATATCCACAAGGCACTCTAGTGTTGTTGAGTTGTGACAACACACCCTTTGTCATTTCCTTTGGATATTCTCAAGGGTTTGTCTTTTTAGAAGGAAGCCTAGAAAGACTCGAGATATCTCATGGTTTAATGTAAAAATTCATGAAAAGCTTCTTGAGATTTGTATAACATTTCTCCAGATAGAAATAAAGTTATCATTGCCCCCAGATTTGTTTGTCTCTCTGGTTTCTTGTGTGATGTATCTTCTTTGTTATCTAGTTCTATATTGACTCGTTTATGTAAGCCAGGTTCAATAATTGGTATCAAAGCTAAGCTGAAAGTGTTGGTCGCGTGTGAGAGAGAAGGAAGAGCCATTATGTTTGTTGGTTTGCGAGCAGAGGAGAAGGGCGTAGTGATGGAGAATCTGCATTTGTAGAGGAGGAGTCTGTGGACACTGTTGGAAACCCTCATTTGCAATTTTCGTGAATCTGTCTTGGAATGGGTTGCCCACTATGGACGACTGAGTGGACCATGGGGTAATCCTCAGGTTGTTATTGACGATTGTTGATTGAGAGTTATGTCCATGTTCCATTCCCGCGATTGATGATTATTGTGAAGGTGGGCCAGCTGAGAAGTTGGTCATGGAGACCATGGTGGTGGTGGATTCGAAAGATGGTCGAGATGATTATGGGAACCACTGATGTGAGGCTCTATGTGAAGCTTAATTAGGTTTTATGGAGCAAGGGCATAAAGAGTGTGCTTAGGAGGATGAGGATTCGAATTTGTAGGAAGCACAAAAATGAAGAATATGCCGAGGAGTAGTAGTGTACCGGTGACCGAAGAACAAGAAACAAGATTTCTAAAGGTGAAGCGCCACAAAGATCCATGCACAAACCCTAGTTGTTGCCGTCGTTGCCAGTATGATGGGCCTCTTGAATCTGAGTGGAGGATAAATCCCAATGTGGTGGAGGCCATGGAAAGATATCTTTCGGAGGAGAAATGCATAGAGCGGGTCAGGGAGCCTTTGACAACGTGTGTTGTGGCAACCAGGTGCTTTCCCCCATGAAAATATGTTGAAAAATGGTATCGGTCGAAATCTAAGCAGAAGATCGTCATAACAGAATCTGGAAAAGGGCCAAGGCCAAGGTGGTAAGAGGGTCAGGAAGCCCCTGGTGGTGTCACATGTTAGTGATGATGCTGCATTGATAATTTGCAATAAGGGTCGAGCGTTACAATATCACTCACGACAAGATAGGTGGGGCGATTGATGTTTCAGGGGGTGCACCTGCCGGCAAGTATGGAACTGGCAACGATGGATTCCCATCTAACCATAAAATCGGTGCAGGAGTTCGACATGTTGGCTTCTGACCAAATGGGAAACATCGCATCAAGGAAGGTCACCACGCATTCCCATGGCACATGCCTCTGTGTTATTGAAAACTCTAGTGGAAAGGTGAAGCAAGCCATTTGTATGGGGCTATAGTCGATATTGTTAGAGAGGTTCACAGAGAGGGAAAGTTAAGTCCGATGTTTTGCGCAGAGGGAGGCGATGGCTTTGGAAAAAGGTGAGGCTACAAGTCATCATCTATTGCTGGGGTTGATTAGAGTAGACCGGGAGGTTCCCTGAGGGATTTTTTTTAATTGGAGGGTCAAGTTGAAAGATCTCGGGAGGCAGCGTGGGTCATTTTGGAATGACGCCAAGGTTATTGAATGCAAGTTTGATGTGGAGTTATTACATGTAAATGGGAATATGATGCAAGAGTTGGTTAGGCAGGCGTACCCACGTTTGAAATGTTATTTGTAAAGTCTAGACGACCTAGGTGATAGGGGGAGCATGCAGTGTTTTTGGGTACCTTTTTTTTTTTTAAGGAAAGTTTGATTGATTTTGGTCATGGAGGGGAAGTTAAGTTAAGAGTCATTGTTTCGTGTTTTGGTAGTTCATGTTTTCCGAGTCTATGTATTGGATATTCCATTGAAATCAATGTGAAGGTGAGAGGTGAAGGCTCACTTGGATGGAAAGAAGGTAACATTTGATTCGTTGGGAAAGGTATCATGAAATTGTTGTCAAGGTGGAGATTGTTGGGTTGTGACAAAGCCTTTGTCGTTACATTCGTTTAAAGGTTCTAAGTGTTTGGTTTGTTGTGTGATGTATCTTCTATGTTATCTCGGTTCTATATTGACTTGTTTCCGCAACAGGGTTCAACATTTAGCAGAAAATGCTTTTCATATTCAACCCTCTTCCTTTCACAAAGGTGACAGATTCTTTCTTGCCATGGTGTTTTGGGGATTGTCCATCTAGTAGTTTCACTATAAACTCATGAGAATTAGTTCTTATTTTAGCAATATTTATTAGCTTCTTTAAATTAGTTAAAACATAGAAATGCTTTAGATCTTCAAGATTTGGATTAACCACCTCCTTATAATATCTTAATTTTTTTTATTATCTTTTATTTTTTATTACACCATAGATTCTCTTTAAATTTATCTTGTACAATATTCTTAATATCATAATATATATATGAAAGTATTTTCAATTTATATAAATAAATATTTTCAATTTATATGAATAACATTTTTTTTAAATTATTAAATATTATAAATCATATGGAGATTTTGCCACTATACTTATTAAAAAAAAATGAAAATATTTTATTTTATATAAATAAGTATTTTCAATGTATATGAATAATATTTAATTTTTTTTTATCAAATATTATGAATAATATGGAGATTTTGTGAAAAAGTATAGTATTTTTAGTTTGTAGATATAATATTTAAAAAAAAATTACTATAATATTTTCAATTTATATAAATAATATTTTAAAAATAATTATTAAATATTATGAATAATATGGATAT
>JZKD02S2248471.1:77528-89913 GCA_000966675.3 Picea glauca
AGTATTTTCAATTTATATAAATAATATATATTTTTTAAATTGTGCAAATAAATATGCACGGCATTGTTTAATGGACAAGATCACTTAAAGCATACTTCCAAACTCATTTAAAGGTGGTTCAAATTTCTTGCAAAATATGGAGATTAATAAATGTATTATATTTATATTAGAAAAAAACATTATAATTATTAATTTAAAATTTTAATCAAATTTATTTAAAATAAAATTTAATCTAATTTTTAGATCTATTATAATTTAAAGTTTTAATGTTTATTCTAACGATCTCTCCGCTAGGGTTTAGCTCTCCTCAACATCTTCTCTCATCTCACGCCTCCTCCCATGTCACCGCAGGGGGGTCAGGCCCCCGTCCCTATTCCTCTTTGATCCGCCATGGCCCTGGCTCTAGTCCTCTTGGACAAGAGATGCCCTCTCCATCCTCTAAAAGAAATGGCAACGTTGGCGCCGCCGCCACCTCCCCACTCGAAGAACCTATAGAAGTCGTGAAATGAAAGGCGGGCCAGTGCATCCCTAAAGCGGCCGAAACACCACGCTATGAAATCCGCTCGAAACGGCTCAGCGCTTATGTGCATTTCATGAAGGATCATCGGTAAGTTTCTTGGGATTTGTCCTACTGAGAGGGATCTAGTGGATTGAATCAAATCTTGTTGGAAAACCACCTACCATTTTTAACTTAAACTTGGTTCCAAAGGTTTCTTCACATCTTTGAAAATCTCCCTATGGATTTTTGAGAATAGTTTCACCTATGCTATACGATAAATAATTGTGAGGACTTCTCCTATGCCTAAGTCTAGGTTCACCAATACTCCCTCCCTTGGTAGTACTAGGAAGAATAAATCCTAGCGGGCATAGGAAATACCCTAGGAACTTATGTGAAATCAAATGAAGAAATTGAACAAGGCTGCTACATAGCCTATGCACAAATATTTATCTACATGAATGTTTATGTTTCTATACTAGACTTAATCGGCTTAATCTTTCAAGACATTGAATGGATTCAAACCCTAGACTATGAATTCATCCCATTATGTTGTCGTAGTTGCCATGAACATGTCTATCTCTACAAGGAATACCCATTTTTGAATCCTCCCAAACCCTTTAAATATGAACCTGAGAAAGATGACTAGGGCTTCACCAAGATCACCTCTCGTGGCAGATCTAACAAGAAGAATTCCCAAATAGTTTTGATGCTCTTAACAACCTCCCCTTGGACTCTAACCCTGTTATTGAATAATTTATCGCTTCCAGCAATCCCCCCCCAAAAAATCCTTTGATCCCAACCATGAAAACACAAAAAAACCTAAAACCTATGCCTCTCATGGAGGATGTTTCCATGTTACAGGAAAATGATGATGGACTAGACACAAAGCATGATGAAATGGAGCTAGATAGTATAGAATTGCAAAGCATTTTCAATGTTGTTCGAAGAAACAACATGCAATCCATACCTCCAAAGAACATCCAGCATGTTCGAACAACCCTTCAAAAAATAAGAAAGGAGGCCTTTGGGTCTTTCGTGGCCACAAATATTAACCCAAATCTCGGTATCCAATCTAGCAAGCTTAAGCCCAAAAATAACCCCAAGGAGGACAAGATACAAGACTCGAAATCCAATCTTCAACTCTTGCAGGAAATAGGTGATATCCTTGTTAACTTTGGGTAGAATTCTCTAATCATGGACTCCTTCCAACCCTCTTCCGGTTTCTAATGAAATTTGTCTCTTGGAATATTAGAGGCCTTAATTGTAAGAGAAAGCACAATCTCTTACAAACCAAGTTGTACTCAAAATCACCAAACCTGGTCCTTCTCTAGGAAACTAAATGTTTTGGAATTGTTTTTGACAACATTATTTCTAAAATATGGAAAAATGGATGCTCTATGGATATTGACTCTACCGGTTCAGAGGGAGGCCTTGCACTCCTATGGAATCTGGAAAAGATTCTTTTTTGGAATTTCTTCTACACTAAGAACAATATTACAACCAGTCTTAAGCCTTTAGGAGAAGAAACCTACCTCGAGGTTTGTCACCAATGTTTATGGCCCTTAATAGCTTGGAGAAAAAAATTAAGTTTGTGAAACAACAACAACACATATTAGATCTAGTGCGCACACACTTTTGGCTAATGGGTGGTGACTTCAATCTCATCACATTTATGGCGGAAAAGAAGGGGGCTCTCAGGCTTCTAGATTCTTAGCACTAGGCCTTCAAGGACTTCATCAAGAATTGACAATTACTAGATCTAGAGACAAGTAATGATATTTATACTTGGAAAAATTGTCGAGGGGGTTCTCATCAGGTTCCTGGCAAGCTAGATAGATTCCTAATCTCAAAATCTCTCATGCTCTCCAAGATGCACATGGAATCCACAATTCTCCTGATAGTAAGATAGGATCACTGACCAATTTACCTCTCCATCGACACCTGCAGTAATCCTTGCAAAACACCCTTCAAGTTTGAGAAATTTTGTCTCTCCCACCCAGACTTCCTCAATAATGTCAAAGTTTGGTGGGAGGTGGCCCAGGTATCCAATGGATATCTCATGTACCTCTTTCAACAACGTCTTAAGATCCTAAAGAAACACATCAAAGTATGGAACAAAACGGTTTTTGAGAGCATTTTTCAGGCTCAAAAACTGTTAGAATCCAAATCATCTTTCAAGGTCGCTTATCGAAGATATTGTAATAGGATAAGACTCTTGCTTCCCAAATTGAGGACTGAAGAAAACAAGATGAAATCCTATGGTGCCAAAAATCATACGTCCAATGGCTTAAGGAAGGGGAGCACAAATCCAAATTCGTCCACTATTCCATGGTCCAAAGACGCCATTTCATTCGCACCAGTCACATCACTTCAAGCCAAGGTAACACGGTAACTTCTCATGCCGATATTGAACAAGATATAACCTCCTTCTTTAAGGATCTTCTAACTAAATCGCAACCATATTGTTCTGCTTCCATTAATTCCATCACTCAAAATATCCCCACCTTGATCTCCAAGGAGAAAAATGCCATCCTTATGAGGCTTGTTTCCCTAGAATAATTTGAGGCAACCAACTTCATCTTAGCACTAGGAAAATATCTAGGCTTTGATGCATTTACCTCTAAATTCTTCCACCATTGTTGGCCTATGATAAAAATGGATGTTTGGGCCCTTATGCAAGAATCCAAATGAATCTCAAGAGTCCTCCCATCCATGAATGCCACCTTACTTGCTCTCATTCCCAAGGAGGAAAAGGTGGTGGAGCCTAACGAATTTTGACCCATTTCACTTTGCAATTTCATATATAAAATCATATCTAAAGTTATTACCATCTGCATTTAACCCCTTCTACCCACTCTGGTCTCCCCTAGATAGTCGGGTTATGTGGAGGGCTGCCAAATATTGGATAACATAATTTTATCCCATGGAATTTCCCACTCCTTAAAAACCTCAAAAACCCAAGGCATGCTCATGAAGTTGGATATGTCCAAGAATTTTGATAAGTTAATATGGAAGTACATAAAGGAAGTTCTTTTAGCTTTCATATTTCATGAAGCATGGGTCAATTGGATCATGGACTTCATATCCCTTGCCTTCTTTTCTCTTCTGATAAATGGTGCTCCCTCCTAACCTTTCCACCCTTCCCATGGAATCTTACAAGGGGGGGCCCTTCCCCTTTCTTGTTTTTTGCTCATGGCTGAAGGGTTAGGCTAGAGCCTAAAGGCTTATTTTGCAACCCATAAGCTACAAGGTCCGACTCTCCACCATTCGGTTGATCCCCTGACCCACAATCAATTTGTGGATGACACGATTTTAATGGGTTTTCCTTATGTTAAATAATAAACATCCTTTAAGAAATTTCTGGATGACTTCATGGAAGCTTTAGGCACCTCGATCAATCATTTAAAGTCCCATATCTTATTCTTCAATACCCCTCTCTCGGTTCAATTTCATGTCTCTTGCATTTTGGGTTATTACAAGAGCTCCCTTCCATCCAAATACCTTTGAGTCCCCCTACTCACCTCTCCAATGTGCAATAGTTCTTGGGAATATCTCCTCTCAAGGCTCGGAATTTTTTTTTCCATCTAGACCTTCTTCCCCCTCAACATTGATGGTCGCCTAATCTTGCTCAAATTTGTTCTCCAAGAAATCCCTCTTTATCTCTTTTTTTCCTTAGCTGCACCCAAATGAATTCCTAAATCTATGAGAATCATTCAAAGGAAGTTTATGTGGTATGGAGCTCAAGCTTCCAAAAAATGGGCTTTGGTTGCCTGGAATAATTTGTGCCTACCCAAGTTAAAAGGGGTTGTTGGCCTCCATGATCCTGGAATTATTAATAAAACATTAGGAGAAAAGATGTGGTGGAGATGGTTACAAAATAAAGGAGAACTATGGAGCATCCTTTGGAAACATAAATGTGCAAATAAAATCATTATCTTATTCGAATGACATATGCTCCTTCAAGTTCCCTTATCTAGAACATTTCTTGGAAAAAACAATCCTAATCCAACAACATATTTTTTGGGAAATTCAATATGGATGATCAACCTTCTTTTGGGAGGACTCCTGAAAACAGCCCCAAGCTATTCAAGCTAATCAATGGCTAGCCCCCTTGAAAGTTTCCTTTCAAGAGATTGAAGGAAGGCTCGTCAAGGACTATTGGTCTCTGGTCTCAACAGATTTTGATTGGTATTCATGGAATCTTTATCATGATCACATCCCTCTCTAGGATTTCCCCCTTCTATCCTCATCGATGGAAATACTCAATAAACAAAAACTAAAAATATCTTCTCAGCAAGATAAACTAAGATGGGAATATCGACCGACAGGTTGCTTCACTTTAAAAGAGGCATATCATCTATCATCACATCAATCAGATATGCAAGATGATGACATTTGGGGGAAATTTTGGAAAGCAAATCTATGGCCCAAAGTATCCATCTTTCTCTAGGAGGTTTCTCACAAAAAAATCCTTGCTTGGGACCATATCCTTAAACGAGGTTTCCATGGTCTCGATGTATGCATGCTATGTTTCCAAAAGAAGATTACATGGAGCATCTCCTCAATTCTTGTTCCTTAAACAATTCTCTCTGGGACCAAGGATCCATCTCCTTTAGGAAATCAGATCACATCAAAGATTCTATCATATCTACCCTCTCCTCTTGGATGGATAACTACTTTAGAAATAGCATTCTAAATCACATATGGCAGTTATTCCCAAGTATCTTAATATGGGATATTTGGAAGGAGTGTGATCGAAGAATCTTCAAGAATGTGTCTCAACATCTTCTTTTCATTTGGAACATGATAAAGCAAGATATTGAAGAGACTATGCTAAAATAAAAATGGGAACCAGAAGACATCAAATGTTCCCCACACGAGCAAGAAATTCTCTCTCTTTGGTTACCCTCTTCCCTTTCCTTATCCCTTTCTTCATCCATTCATGCCCCTCAACAGTCCCCCCCTTTGTCCTAGTATCCCCCCCATGGGTTTCAACAAGCTCAATTTTGATGGTGCTTCTAAAAACAATCTTGGACCAGCTAGTTATGGAGTCGTTTTCTAGGACAACTTGGGAAAAATCCTCAGAATCATCTATGGGCATATTGATATCAACTCCAACAATGCTGGAAAACTTTGGTCCCTCATTTCAGGTCTTCAAATTACTATCATGCATCAGTTCTACTAGCTTATTGCGGAAGGTGATTCCAAGCTCATCATAAGCATACTTTCCAATATCCAATGGGGATCAACTCCATCTAAGCTCTCCACCCATTGGTGACTGGAGAATCTTATTTATATTCTTATCTCCATCCTTCTCGATATTTCATCCCTTGTCCCTTCCCATGTAAAGAGGGATGCTAACAAAGTTGTGGATCTTCTGGCCAATCCAAGGTTTGCCAACCCTCTAGTGTCTATTGAATCTAGCTGGGATGATCTCCCCCCCCTTCCCCTCAAGCAATCCTACCTCTCATCGACCCAAGTAGATCTCTCTTCCCCAGATGGGGTGTCAACGTGTCTACATGAAAACATGGTAGATGAGGAGATGGTGGTTCTTCATTCCATGTCGTAGGTGGCTAACTCACATGACTCAACTAACATGAGGCATCTACTTCACCAGGAGAGAAGAGTCATTGCAGTTTATGGTGAAGGTGAAGAGTTATGACATGATAGTTCACACAAGGTTAGTACTTCTACAATTGGAGGGTCAATTATTACAGTTAATTGAGAGGATAGATGGGTTTGTAGGGTTGGAAACTTGCACGAGCTAGGGGCTCCAATCACACCCTTGCATGATAATGATGATCATGCCCAAACCAAGCCATGAAGGTCTGGTACGCTCGTAGATGATGGAAATTCGGGTTTAAAATGGCTCATCAATAAGAGGAAAGGTATGGTTATTGTTTCGTTGTGGTTGATGTTTTAGACGATTTTTTATTTTATCAATGTCGTGTTAAGATTTCCCACTCCCATGGTTCACATCCTCATGGCTCCCCATGGTCGTAAGCCTCGTTCCTCCCATGTTGGTTCATCGCTAGTTGCAAGGGGTGTCGTTGATGCTGCAAACTTCTACCATGATTTTGTTCCCGAGTTGGACTAGGCAACAATGCCAGTGCTGGACGTTGAGGTCAGGTTGGTCAGAGAGTTCAAAGATAAAAAATAAATTGAGTAGAAGGTGGGTGGTTTAATTCAATATTTGGGTTGTACCACAACATGGAAATTCAAGTTTTTTAGAATCCTAGAGCTTTATTGGCACACCAAAACCATGGTGGCCCTAGGAATGTTACCCAAGGATGAAGAATTGCGTTAGTTAAAGCACATAATGAATACCCTTGAGGAACATAATGCATATCCTCATTCGATGGTAACTTGGATCGCTCAATGTCATGGTGGAACCTTCCATCCTCCTATTGTAACTCGGCCATGGAAAGAGTCCTCAACTTTTGTTGCTCGTTCGGAGGTCGCGGGCTCATCTTTTTCTCAAATTTCTCATGCCAAGAACTAGTATGCTTCACAACTTTTTTAGTCTACTTTTATATCAGGTTTTTTTATGTTATAGACAATCCTAGCATTCCTTTATGGGAGAGTAGATTACACACTCTTCATATTTTCATACATGTTAATGTTTATTATAGCCTAGTTTCCCCTTTGTGGTAGACAAACTTTTCAGCGCTTTTTTTTTATTACAGAAGACTGTCAACTCTTTTTTTATTATAGAAAACTATCATAATCTCTGTAGAAACTCACATATCTCATACATAATTATATATCTTATTCAAAATAAAAAATAAAAATAACATTAAAAAATCAAATTTACCACACTTATATTTAAAGTATTACATTTCTTTTTAAAAACTTAAGCGAGTAGATTGGGATGAGAGTGAAGTTACGAGTAATATGATATTTATTAATTAACAATTTCTTTTAAACATTTTCAATTAAACAATTTTTTAAATATATATTTATTATTTTATTATAATAATTTTAATATAATTATATTTCAAAAGGTTATGTCATACTTCTTTCATGTATAAATATTATTGATGTTAAATAATAATTAATTAAATTTATATTTTAACAATAAATATAAAAAATTAATATAAACATTTTTCAAGTTAAAGTAAACACAATTATTTGAATTAGCTAAAATTAATTCAACTTATTAGAATAACTTTGCTCTCATTTATAATAATAAGTAAGGAGTAATAATAAGTAAGGAGTAGTCAATTTATTAGATTTTTAAAAAATTTTTTGGGATTCAAATCTTGATTAAATTGTAATTTTTCATTATTTGAATTGTAATTTGAATTGTAATGTTGAATGATTCACCTAGAGTGTACAGTTTTAATAACTAATATCTGTAATTCTATTTATTCTTTTCAATTTCTGAAAAACTGATAAAAAAAACACATTAAAAAATATTCAAAGAATCTAATATTTAGACTTCGTTATAAATAAAACAAATCAGAATAATTTTAATTCCATTCATTCTTTCCAATTTCTGAAAACTGATTAAAAAAAAACACAATAAAAAATATTGAAAGAATATAATATTTAGACTTAGTCGTAAATAAATCAAATCATAATAATTTTAATATTTAATTTATTGGATGAACTTGTTAAATTAAATCTAACTTCATTAGAGAGAATCATAACAAGATATGAACAACTATTTTCATACCAATCAAATTGAAGAGTTCTGTTTTGTAAATTCTCATACGAATAATAACTAAACTCTCCTGCTTATAAGAAAAGCAAAAGTAACTTCCTTCATTATTATGAAGGAATATGAAGACTTTATAAAGTGTGTTGCCATATTTAAATGTATTATTTTATTGCTTATTAACTGCGGTGGAATTATTCTCGCTTCAAGTACTGGTCCACAAGATGACGGAAAGGAAAAGTAAGGAATTGTCTCTGAAGCACCTTTAAGGAAAGTTGGATGAACACGAAGACTCCGAGAGTTGGAAAACATAGTCAGCTTGGATAAAGACTGGTAGATCTGATGCTCTTGAACTTGAACAGCAAGCTGAAGTTGAAATCAACGGATGTACTCTTTATGGCATCCAAGAAAAACTCTTTGCGTGCCCCTCAAAGTCGATAATAACGCGGATTCTGTCCATTAAATTAGTTAAAAACAATGGTGCCCATAAAAATATTCCTGTGGATGAGATGCCAAAGGAAAGAAAGCTCAACCTACCGTTTCAGGCATTGAAAAGCATCAACGTACTGGTCAAGCATGACTTTTCAGAATAAATTCAGCAGTTGTGCCCCTGGGCCAAGAACGGAGAAAAACAAAAGCTGATAAGAGGTATATATTCCCTGTCTCAATGTTATAAAAGAATATGGTTCTCTGTTTGCGCGTAATCTTGGTAAGTGGAGCTCTATTTATTCCTTGGTTTACTCGCTCTCCCAAAGGCTACTTACTCTTCACATGCTCATGGAATGGAATCCAACGTACTACTTTCTCTGTCTACAAATATCTCATTTGCCTTGATGATCATGATAAGATCGATCTGCAATTGAAATCTTTTATATATGTGATCGAGGTTGAAGGATTTGTTTTTTCTGTTCATCAAATTCAAAATGGAGGAAGAGAAGTCGGAAGGGAGAATTATCATGATAGCAGTAGACGAAGGCGAGGAAAGTATGTATGCGTTGGCGTGGGCTCTGGACAACCTTCTGTTTCCAGGAGGGAATAAAGGGCAGTGTGCGGAATACGATCGGGTTATTGTAATGCATGCCGAGAACCAAATTGCACTGTCAGGGCAAGGTATTGGGCCTATGTTTATTTTCTAATGTTTTTAGATGCATCATAATTCGAGCTGCAAATCTCATAGATCCATGTTGTTGAAATATTTGGTTGGTAATTTCAATACTCTGAGTTTTTTTCTGGGCTGGTTGGTAGACAAGATAAATACTGTGTTTTTGTTTTTTCTGGGCTGGTTGCTTTTGTTGCAGTGCTGCTTTTACTAGAAAATTCTTGTCTGGTCAGGCGTAGCAATCAATACCCACGATTGATCCATTATTCATCTATTCAATACGCACGATTAATCCATTAATCATCTAGAAATTCCTGTGAAATGGAGATCCCAGTACGTTTTCCTTTTGAAAAAAATATTGTCTGAACTTTTTCTAAATCCCTTTATCATTACACTTGAATATCCCTCCGGTTGGAATTGCGAGCACCTCGCATCTCTTGAAAAAGTCCATTCTCAATATTCAGAAGTATTAGGGTTCAATAAAATTGATGGATTTGCGTAAGGGTTAAAAGTCTAATAACATTCATGGGTTTGCTTTAGAGCCGAAATGACATCGACGGATTTGCGTTAGGGTTGAACTGAATTTCATGGATTTGCATTAGGGTTGAAGACCTGAATGAAATTCATGGATTTGCATTAGGGTTTAAGACCTGAATGAAATTCATGGATTTGCATTAGAGTTGAAATGACATTGATGGATTTTCGTTAGGATTGAAACGAAATTTTTGGATTTGCATTAGGGTTGAAATGAAATTGATGGGTTTACAAGGCTTTGATACCTTAGAGGCAAAATGGTGGTTTGAATTAAGCTTTGTTTGTTACTGTGGTTTTTTCTTTTCTGGGCTCGTTGCTTTTGTTGCAGTGCCGGTTTTACTAGAAGATTCTTGTCTGGTCAGGCGTAGCGATCAATGCCCACGATTGATCCATTATTCATCTAATCAATACGCACGATTAATCCATTAATCATCTAGAAATTCCTGGGAAATGGAGATCCCAGTACGTTTTCCTTTTGAAAAAAATATTGTCTGAACTTTTTCTAAATCCCTTTTGTCATTACACTTGAATATCCCTCCGGTTGGAATTTCGAGCACCTCGCATCTCTTGTTGAATAAGTCCATTCTCAATATTCAGAAGTATTAAGGTTCAATAAAATTGATGGATTTGCGTAAGGGTTAAAAGCCTAATAACATTCATGGATTTGCTTTAGAGCCGAAATGACATCGACGGATTTGCGTTAGGGTTGGACATAATTTCATGGATTTGCATTAGGGTTGAAGACCTGAATGAAATTCATGGATTTGCATTAGGGTTTAAGACCTGAATGAAATTCATGGATTTGCATTAGAGTTGAAATGACATTGATGGATTTTCGTTAGGATTGAAACGAAATTTTTGGATTTGCATTAGGGTTGAAATGAAATTGATGGGTTTACAAGGCTTTGATACCTTAGAGGCAAAATGGTGGTTTGAATTAAGCTTTGTTTGTTACTGTGGTTTTTTCTTTTCTGGGCTCGTTGCTTTTGTTGCAGTGCCGGTTTTACTAGAAGATTCTTGTCTGGTCAGGCGTAGCGATCAATGCCCACGATTGATCCATTATTCATCTAATCAATACGCACGATTAATCCATTAATCATCTAGAAATTCCTGGGAAATGGAGATCCCAGTACGTTTTCCTTTTGAAAAAAATATTGTCTGAACTTTTTCTAAATCCCTTTTGTCATTACACTTGAATATCCCTCCGGTTGGAATTTCGAGCACCTCGCATCTCTTGTTGAATAAGTCCATTCTCAATATTCAGAAGTATTAAGGTTCAATAAAATTGATGGATTTGCGTAAGGGTTGAAAACCCTAATAACATTCATGGATTTGCGTTAGAGCCGAAATGACATCGACGGATTTGCGTTAGGGTTGAACTGAATTTCATGGATTTTCATTAGGGTTGAAGACCTAAATGAAATTCATGGATTTGCATTAGGGTTGAAGACCTGAATGAAATTCATGGATTTGCATTAGGGTTGAAATGACATTGATGGATTTGCATTAGGGTTGAAATGAAATTGGTGGATTTGCATTAGGGTTGAAATGAAATTGATGGGTTTTACAGGGTTTTGATACTTTAGAGGAAAAATGATGGGTTGAATTAAACTTTGTTTGTTCGCAGCAGTTGCATTTACTCCCCATGTTTTGGAGGTACTGGAAAGGAGACAGAAGCTGAATACCGAAAGAGTCTTAGCTACCGCTAAAGTTATCTGCGAGGAACGTAATGTATGTAGAAACGAACTTAAATTTATCGGATCTGTTAACTTAGGGAGAGCATAGATATCCTTTTCTGCCTCTATCTTTAGCGTGGTCCTCTGGATACTAGCCATTTTTTTCTTTTAATGTACCAATACTAACAATGTAACGTGCTGTAATTTAGCAGGTGAACGTGGATACTAAAATGGTGACAGGAGATGCACGGTATGCTCTCTGTGAAGCTGCTGAAAAGATGAAGGTAAATCTCCTTGTGGTTGGAAGCCGTGGACATGGAGCCATTAGGAGGTAACCCATATGTTTCCCCGACCGATCATATTCATTTCAATGTCCGTCATAGTTTTTTTGTCGGTTTGATTGAGAGGGAAAACTTTTTCCTTGGCCTATCATATTCATATTCGTTTCAATGCCCGTCGAAGTATTTTTATCGGTTTGATTGAGGGAAACCTCTTTCTTTATTGCAGGGCAGTTATGGGAAGCGTCAGCAATTACTGTGCACATCATGCTAAGTGCCCAGTCTTGATTGTGAAGAAGCCGAATCAGTGAACTTAACAACGTCATGCCATGTGCCCGGTCTTGATTGTCAAGAAACCGAATCTGTAAACTGAACAATGATGTCAATACCCAATTTTATATCCCTTCAAAGTTTAGATCTCATGTTGATTTGTGGAATTGGTGCCCCAAATATTGCTTTGTTTATTTAATGAAATTATTATGGACTTTACTTTTGTTGGTACCTATGACCACAGTGTCTTCAAGAAATGCATTCATATTTTCAAACCTTGGTTACCATACATATCCCCATAAAGGTATGATCAAAACAGAATATCAAGCTTTTAAATTTAATATGTATGTTAAGCTAACATAAAGTTTT
>JZKD02S2248471.1:92215-112786 GCA_000966675.3 Picea glauca
TAAACTTTTTAATGTTTTGAAAAATCCAATTTTTAATTTTTGGAGTGGACACTCCACTTGTCATAAGAAACAAATGAAGTTAAAGAATGGTAAAGAGTGTTTAGAGATGGAAATAAATAAATAAGAAAAGGTTAAAAAATAATTAATTTTTTATCAACTTATCAAAATTTAGTGAAAGATTCAATTGAAAAAAATAATAATATTTAAAATTGTGTTTGATTAAATTGAAAGAATAATGATGAGAAGAAGATGAAATGAAGGTAAATTGAATTAAGTTAAATTGAATAATTAATAAAAAAATAAGAAAGGATTAAAAATTGGGAGATAGGCAGGGAAAAAAGCAAAAGAATGGAAGATTAAATGGAAAAGAAGGAAGAATGAAAAGATTATAGCCACAAATTCTAATTAGTTTGAATGTTATAGAGGATGAGTAATAGGATTTCAAGAATGACTAAGTTTATTATTAAAATTATTTGAGTGTTTTTCAATTTGGAGAGCCTCTATGATGAACGAGGTGTATTAGGGTGGGGATGCAAGGATTTTAGTTTGATCGAAAAAAATAAAGTGTTTAGAATTAAAGGAGTGCTCAAACATAGCAGATTTAAAGGTGTGATGTGGGTTGTGTCAGCAATATGTTCCTTAAGTCTAGCTTTGACCAATGTATGATCGGTAAACTCTTGGATACAACATTGGAACTCTTGGATACAACATTGGGTCTGTCTCGTCCTTGTAATTTGTTTAAGAGTTTTGTGTTCAATCTCTTTCCTCTCTTACTCCTTACCTCAAGGGACACATCATTAATTAAACCATGTCCCCTCCACTTTATGTTGCTTTGACTATTGTATGATTTGCATTCGGTAAACTCTTGGACCCAACATTGGGTCTGTCTTGTCCTTGGAATTTGTTTAAGAGTTTTGTGTTCAATCTCTTTCCTCTCTTACTCCTTACCTGAAGGGACACATCATTAATTAAACCCTCTCCCCTCCACTTTTGGCTTTTTCCTTGCTTATGTTCATTTTTCCAACTACTACTTGATTCTTTTTCCTTATTTATTTATTTTCAGCATTCTTTACCATTCTTTAGCTTCATTTGTTCCTAATTATAGGTGAAGTAATGTTGAAAGTTTCAAAATAATAGAAACCATTTAATCCAGAAATCTTAATCACAATATGATTAACTATGAAAATCTTCAATCTCAAACATAAATTAATTTGTTCTTTTAATTAGAATATAAAATATAAATTAAAAACTTGATATTTTTTAAAATAAAATATACAAAATAAAATATATATTTAAAATAACATAAATTTATTTATTTTATAATTTTAAAATAACATAAATTTATTTATTTTATAATTAAAATATAAAGTGTAAATTAAAAATTTGGATTAAAAAAAAAATACATAAATTAAAATTAGATATATTTAAAAAATAGTAAATAATTTTATCTATCTATCTATCTATATATAATAATAATTTTATTCAAATTGATTATATTACTTAAAAAATTAATTATACTTAACAACTTAAAAAAATAATTATATTTATATTAATAATAACTACATTAACTAATTAACTAACTAACTAATTAACTAACTTGTCTCTTTATTCACTAACTTATACCTTTATTTCTAAAACTCATAAATATGATAAGAATGATCATGCCATAATACTATATTGTTGTTTAAGATCCCACTCCACTTTTTTATTTATTTGGGTTGAAGGAGGAGGGCATTTATATCTTCCGTTATCTAATATATGACCAGGGAATTTGATAAGTTAGGAAATTAAGATGGTTTCCCTTATGTAAAAGTTTCAAAATGCTATTACTTTTATGTGTAATTATTAATTTTTCCCTGGTTATGGATTATAGCATTCGGTCATGAGTCAAGTGCTGTGACCTTTTATTAATTCATTTTCTCATTTTTAATATTTTTTAATTTTTTTCTAAAATTTATATTATTTAAATTTATTTAATATATATATATATATATATATATATTTATATTTATCAAATTTTAATCATTGAATTTTTTATTGGTTGAATGTTCTTACAATGTTAAATTATAATAGACCAGGATTTGATCTTATTCCTCACTACTTACTCACAACTTGGCTCACTTCTTGGTTACCTTATCAACTCCTAAGCACCACCACCTAGTGAATGCCTAGCCACCTACTCACTCGCATCGCCTCCCCGCCTCCTTGCTCAATGGTAAAAATGCAAGTTAATATAGGTGTTTCTATGTATAAAGTAATTCATGTCATTGTTATTATATCTTTGCTTTTTTATATCATTATTAAGAATTGAATTTAATCTCTCATATGAATGCCTACATATGCAAGAATGAAATCAAAAGTATTACGTTACAAAGGACAATATGAGATTGTCCTTTGTCATTGTAAATGAAAGAATTGAATCAATAGCATTAACTTACTGGGACAAGATGGAGTTTTTACAGGATATAATCTATGATTTAGGATTATACCAAACTTCTTGCTAAAGCATAACAATAAAGAAACAAGTTGAACAACAAGAATATACAACTCCAAATCCAAAGAAAGAGGAGAAAGAAACAAGTAGAACATCAAAAGAAGCAAGACCTACCTTTCTTGCTGACAACTTCTTCATCTCTCAATTTCATCAAATTTGCAGTGACTCATTGGTAATTTTTCCCTATATTTAACTCATAGTACAACTTATTATCACATAAAACCTTTAATAGCACCACCACATTATCATAGAACTATGAAAGACTTAGGTTATTTTCAAAACGTCTCTGGTTAAATCAGGAAAATGAAAAGTGAACATAAGAAAATAATTTCAAGAAAAAATAAATTGCACTTGAAACATGTTTTCTTGTGCCAAATTTTGATACTGATGGCTAATAATAATATGGAAGAAGATGTTCTTCCAATCCCACATCCCTATGACTTCTTTCCAACTAGAATGTATCAGTTTTTTGCAAACAATTAGGGCCCTTAGATAAGCATGCTTTATGTTGGTGTAGTTTTTTTGAATGGTTCAGTACTAGTTCATATAATAACTTGTTCAAAAATATCTAAAATTGTTTATGAGGTTCACTTTGTAGTACAGTTTTGAGCATGAAAGCTATATTTTGTTGTTTTGAATGTAATGTCTGGTATTTGTTAAGATTTAGTTTATTTATAATGAAATTCTATTTATTTTGTAGATAGAAAATTTGAGCATGATACATGTATTAATGCATCCCAACTTCATAACCCTGGTTCAACCACACTGTAATTTCTCGCCAATTCCAAATAACAAAACCAAACTGCAATTTCTTGTCAACTCCAAATAATAGAGTTAGTGGATACCAACCCATGAATTTCTATTGCATTCATTGGGTTCTACAAGACAAAGTACCTCCATCCCTTGAACAATACAATACAAGCAAGTCCTCACCTTACAAATTCCCTAAAAAATATTCGACAATGTTCATCAATTGATGCAAGGCTCAAATCCTTCCAAGCCTCGGATGCAAAGACAATAAAATAAGTAGAATTAAATATATATAGAGTATTTACTCACACGATTATGCTTTTGGATTCAATGGCTCTATCACAATCCACTCTTAATAAATTTTGATACCCTCAGTAATTACCTATTGTATGTACATCTCTAGAGCTAGAAAAGAGGCATGTGGCCAAGTGTGTTATGGCTGATTCACCTAAGCGATTCTATGTCAAACCATGGCTCAAGCTCCAATGCCCAATATACATGCATTAAGTAGCCAAGTGTGTAGAATATAGCCATATTCTTGTGTAGTTTAGGGAATTTGATTGCATGCTACAAAATGTTACAAAAAATGATATAAACATGACATAAATGTTAAACAACACCTACCACTTGGTCACTTTCAAATAAAAGTAAAAAATGTATTGTATTGGTTTCACTAGAGTGGATTTCTATTTTTAATATGTGTTGTTACAAAATGTTCTATATTTTAGGAAGGTAATTTCACTTGTGCCTACTATCATAATGAAAAAATATAGACCTATTTGCTACACCAAAAAATGTGCTACATAAATATGTTGATTTTCTTGCTATTACTTGGCCACATTCAAATAAAAGTAAAAAATGTATTGCATTGATTTCACTAGAGTGGATTTCTGTTTTTAGTAGGTGTTGTTACAAAATGTTTTAGAAAAGTAATTTCACTTATACCTAATGTCCTAATAAAAAAATATAGACCTATTTGCTACACCAAAAAAAATAATCGTTTCTCCATTTCTTTATTTCATCTGATTGCTTAAAGTGAAAACTTAAAATATAAAATACCAAATGTTTAAGTTACTTTTGCACCAAATAATTTAAATGGATACTCCTCAAATTGTGTGTAATGTTGGCTTATCTATGACCAAAAGTTACAGAAATTTCAATAGAATTAGTAAGGATGTCTTCGTAGGAATACACAGTGCAGAATGAGTTAAATTATATTTAAAAACAATAATATCACTAAATAAATGGAATAAATACATATACCCAATAAATACATATACCCACCTGAACAATCGAACCCCCCAGGTTGCTAGGTTTATCATGATCTATACCCAATTGACACTAATAATAATATACTTACATATGAAGAATCTATTTTAATGATCTCTTCGAATTTTTTAATCACTGATAGCATTAACATAAGTATACCATATGATTTTCACATTAGAATCACATGTATATCGCACCAGACTGACTCCATGCTTATATTATATCGTCTAGCTGACACCCATGGAGATTTTGAAATCTCTGTAACGCATTTTAATTTTACTACACCCAACAGGTTCCGGTAGTCAGTTTAGATATTATATCAGTTCTTTCCCATTTTTGGAGAGTATGCGAAACCTCGATTATCTCCACTCAAATTCTTTCTTTGGAATATATTCAAAAGGAACTTGAACTTTACTCATAAAAAAATTAACATCTCTCCATACGTCCACTGCAATTATAGGTGAACTCTCCACCCAAACCAATGGACATAGTGAGGCCTTCAAGCAAGGTCAATCCATGTGGTCGTAAAGAAAACAGTGAAATCGTAAAAGTTACGTGGTCAATAGAACAGACCATTGTCTAGTAGTAATGGTTATCTACACTAGCATCGTTATTGCTTTTTAAAAATTTTAATTTAGGTAAGCAATGCTGGTGTTGTTAAGACTTTAAAAGATTATTTCCTTGCACTTCTTAAATACCTTTATTTCTCTTATTTTTAAATTTCTTGAAATAAGACCATTTAATATACAATTTCACTCTTATAATTTCCATTTCATGGTTGTTCTGTCCAACGTAATCACGCTATTTTATTTTTGTCATGTTCTTCTAAGTTGTTAAGAACATGGCAAGAATAGTTGCTATGCAACTTCTCCTTGTTTCTTTTATTTAAAGTCAACGTTATCAAGTTTGGTTTCTATATGTTTATTAAGTATAATGTTTTAGTTAGAATCCATAACTTTGGGATGGGGTGACATTTGGCATACATGCATTGGGTAGAGTTAACACCCCTTGTCGCCATCCTTCCTCTCTGTCTATTGAGTATGTGCAGCATTTAATTGGGAAGGATGGTAGTGCGCCTACGTAAGGATGGGGTTCCAATGGAGCACACACAACGAATGACGAGGTCTCACAGAGAAGGTACACAGATGCTAAGAGCCATCAATTCATTCTTTAAGGAGCTTTTCCATGTTATTTCAGCTACTTTTATGGAGGTAAGGCATGGCTATTTCCATTTCATTTTGGTTTGGTTGTCAATTTTCCTCTCATTTCTTAGTTTTTCCCCTTCTTGCATTCTCCTCCCATTTGAGCTATCGTTTTCCTCCCCACCTACCCAATGCCACGTGAACACGGCAATATGAAGTGTGGACTGACCTATTACAGTTTTTTGGCCCGTCATCGTCGACCTGGTCACTCTTCATCTCTTATTCCAGCTCCCATCCCTTTCACAATACTTGTTGGTACTCCCTTGTTTGATCAAAACTGGGTTGATGAAGACAATACCATGACATATGTCGAGGAAGATATTCCTCTGGTTCCTCCTCAAGCTCCTCCAAATTCTCTCCTGCTCTCTACTTCAAACCTTCAGGAACCCTCTCACATTTCTGAATGACTGCCTCAAAGTGTTGACCCTGCTTCAGAAATGGTAGGTTGTCCAGTTAAGGAAGAAACCCCTCCTGCATGGCATGATGAAAGAATTATGGCGACGTCGCAATTTGTTAATGTGCCTCATGTTGTTGCATCTTCTGATCCATAGATGCCCAACACTCACATGTTCTCGGAAGAACATCTGGAGCTCATCTTCGAAATGCGACGGGACATAGTTGATCAACTTCACCACTAGGATATCCTCAATTGTCACCCAGATTCTTTGTTTGATTCTCTCTCAGGTGAGCCTACCAAGCAAAGGTGCCTGACTTGTTGCCAATCTTAGATATTCTCTCCTGCACATCCACACTCTCCCAGTGTCAATGGAAACCTAGGTTCACCTACTATTTAGTTTTATTTGTTGTTGTTATGTTTCTAGGTCTAGAGAGGCCATAGTTACAGTTTTGTTTAGGACTAGTTTTATTTACCAGTTCTTCTCAAATGTTAACAAAAACATGGATGCTTGTTCTTGTTGGCCACCTATTCTGGTTTCCATATGTATGGAAGAACATGTGGCAAGATTTTCCATGTGTACTGCTATGAAGAATCTTTAAGGAAATACAACTTTTATTTACAAAAAAAATGTTTTAGTTAGAATCCATAAGGATAAGATAAGTTAAATAGGAAAAAAATTAAGTTCTTTTATGATATCATTACTTAATATTAACTATATAATGAGAGTATTGAAGGATTAAATGAGAGTATTGAAGGATTAATACTAAAGATGTTTCTTGTCATTCAATTATATAAGATAAGAGAAATAAGTGGGTGAGTGCACGAAGTTGGTGGACCATAAAGTTGCAATAGGGTGAGCAGGAACACACACCCATAGGAACTTGTGCACATTTCTAGGAACACATACACATTCCTGATGTTATAGGTTCAACAAACCCCGAACCTCCACTCAACATGCCACATAGGCACATTCCCAAGAACATGTGCATGTTCCTAGAACGTGTATGCCTTCCTTTTGTGCCCTTTTTAAAGGTGCCATGGGTGCAATTTGTGCCCATTTAGATAGATCGTGCTTCATGTTTTTTAGATTCATTGAGAAAATTTGAAGGGGAATAACACCAAGCACCTACACGATCTGAACACCGTGTCCAACTCAAGCTAGGTATGATTGATTTCTCTTATTTTCCTCCCACTCTAGTAATTTTTTACTTTGACAATGACTCTCGAGTCTAGAACAAATTCCTTCTATCTATATAAGGTAACATATCTCCTTCTCTATAACTTGAATGGAAATATTCCTCTTCTAACAGTGACAAAATGGAAATCTCCAATTTGGCCTTCAATGCCCAACAAACCAATAAAAAATAATCATAATATTTTGAACCATAATCAACTCAACATGACTCTTCTACTCTCCTTGAGTGTTCGATCTCTTTCTTAATGCATGGAATATTGAATTCCTACCTTACTACAATGCAATATTGATTTCTCTTATTTTCTTTCACAACATGTCCCATTTAAATAAACTAATGAACCTCAAAATGCCTTCCATCTTCATAAGGCCTTGGGAATCCTTGAGGTTTGGTTTCTTTACAAATTTTGGTTTCATTGGCTTTCAATACCTCTTCAATTTTATTTCTATGTTTTTTCGAAAGTAAAATGCAATATGATAGAAATACCTTTTTTCCATGTTCAATCACTTTTCACAAATGTGTGGTAACAATATTTAAGATAATGATATGGTATTTCTTGATTAACTTCATGTATAAATTTGAAATATCATAAGATCCCCTAACTTCAATGACGTTTACTTGGTTTAGGCCATGCAAAACCTTATTGTTATACAATAAACCCAATGCACACCAATTCCTTTTTAAATAACTCACACTTCTTCAAATCAATTCATAACTCCTCTTTAACCAAGGTCTCAAACATAGTTATTAGATGTTCTAGTTGCTCATAAATTTTGTCATTGTGTATCAACATACCATCTATATAAATAGCCACAAAATTATGTTTATAATAGTAACAACATTATCATCAATTTCATTATTGTACCATGATTGTACTTGGCACACTAGTCATCCTATATTACATAACTAATTGTTCATAGTCCTTTTGTATTGAAAGCAATTTTCCATTCACAACCTTCTTTAATTCTAGTTTAATGGTACCCACTCTTCATATTTATCTCAAAAAGATATTTGGTGCCACACAAATTGTCCATCAAGTCATCCATACTCGGTAAAGGAAATCTATTATGGATATGATCTTATTCAATTATAGACTATATATACACATTCTACAATAACCATCCCTCTTTTGTGTAATCAATATTGAAACAATACACAAGTTCATACTTTCCCTGATTAATATACCTTTGACAACAACTATGCTACCTATCAATTAAACTTTACTCTCTTAATCGAATTCATCTTATTCACAACTTGATTACAAAATCAAGATTAGAATAAAGTATATGTCATGCACAATTCTCCTCTTAGGTGACAAGTCATTCGAATTGCCATTTTGCACATTGTCTACATACTCCTTTAGAAAATATTCCATGTCCTAAAAATTGCATGTTTCCAAGAGCTTTCAACTTCATCATTGTGTTGTATGTCTTTCTCAAATATTCTCTAAACCACATAATAACAGTCCTTCATTTCTTTAACCATGCTTAGGAGCTTTGCAAATGCTAGAAACACTTCTCTAGGGTCTTCATCCTTCAATGGAAATAATTGCATCGTAATCATCCTTCTTATTCTTCATCTGTCAAATTGACATAGTGTTCACAATAGCAAATGGAAAACTACTATGAATATAAAATAATGCATGCATGTGCACTTGATTATTTTATTGTTTTTTTTTAATTTCTTAAACTATGTATTTGCATGTTTTTTGTAATTTTCTATTTTAATTAAAAATGTCGACCTAATTTATATTCCACGCCTTATTAAATTGCAGAATATATTATTAAGATGGAACCCAGAGACAATGAAAATACCACACAAACACACCAAGGCGTGGAAAACCCAACCCACCACAACCACCAACATAAACACACAAATTGATGAGGGGTTAAGCACTTTGAGATATCTTATCCAAGAACTAAAAGGTACAAGAGATTCCAGTCGAGTACCTTTGGCCACTTCATTGGACACCATTATATCGTCGATTTCAAGTTCCCAAGGGAAATTAACTATTATTTTTGAATACATAGCTAGGATGTTCAATTATTATGGGACTAGAATCGATAAAAACCAAGTTAGAGACTTGAATATTTCAATACAATATTTTATGTCTCTATTTATCGATCTTAGATCTAGAGTAGAACCACCTATCAACAAGAAGCATATTTGTAAGGATTGGTGCATCCACTCGTAATTTCTTGATAACTGAATGGATAAGTGGCTCATGGTATTTGATAAACCTCCATCCAATAACATAGAGGTGCCTTTATATTTCTTGAGGAAATTATGGTTAGAATTTATTTTGGGTCACCATGTGAACTAATTCGACGTTTGTGATTTCCAAGGGGGTTTTCGAGGGTCTTTATGGGACCAATAATATTATAGGAATGATCCCATACTAGGTCCTTGTCCCCATAGGTGAAGCCCTAACCCCCTTTCCTAGCATCCTCCCATTGTAGAGGGCATGCGGAAGGAACATCTGGCTTTATCATCCTTGACTTGGAGTCTAGTAAAACATGGTAGTTTTGTTTCACTATCTCGATGGGAGATGCTTGTTGGTGAAAATGGCAGAGGGGTTGGACCTTCAACCCCTAAAGTAGAGTGCAGCGAGGAGAGGGAACATGGAAAGAGAATTCGTTCATGTTAGCCTCATAGATGCTCGAGTTGTGGGTAGACTTGATATGGTCCTATAGAGGCCAGTGGACATCAGAGATTCATGGAGGAGGTAAGTATCTTAACCATCTCTATGTTCTTCATTATTATATATTTATATAGTATTCTACGTATTTATTTCAATATTTTAGTATATGTTTTTTTGAATTGTTATGCCCCTATAGAAGGCTCTCGACGTCGATAGATACATTAGTGTCTATCTCCACCACCGATGCAATGGTAGAGGCATATTGTTCATTTGGTGTACCACATACACATGTATGTGTCACATTTGATAAATTCAACATAGTGATTTCTTTATTTTCTAGCATCCTCAAATATAATGTTCGTGTGTTTCTACAGGTTGTGATACCAGATAGTGCTATGAAATGTCCACCTAGGATGGAAAATTCACCTAATTTATAGGTATCATGTGTTGAGTTAAATCTCATTTAAATCTCAAATTTGTTGAATTTTTCTATTTGGTACTAATAGAAATATTATTAATATGTATGCAGGTTGTTAATATTTTCTCTAGTTACAATACTAGTCCAGTCCTTGGGCACCCTGCCATGGATTTTAGGTTACCTGTTTACAGAACCAGGGTTATGCCATCCCTTGTACAATATATGGGGGTTCATCGCCACTCACTCCCACCATATTTCATATTCCATGCATCCTCAGTAGCTACACCCACAGGCCACCCACCCGCACCACCTCTTCCATCACATCCATCCATAGTGGATGCACCTGTACGCCACCCACCCCCACCACCATTTCCATCTACACCATCTACGAGGCTACCACAATAAATGTTTCCTCATAGAAGTTTGTACAATCGATCACTCCACCTTCGAATGACTCTCCATAGTTTCTTGAGTTATTCACAGTGAGACAATGTGTTGATGGTCAATTTTTATGTATCATGAATGGAATTTATTTTTTTCATATTTGTTTAAATTTCATGATTTGATCCTTGTAACTGAAACATAATGGAATTTCTGATATATTGGGGTCACGGAAGAGGTTAACACCCTCAATATTTCTAGTACCTTCTGCAGTGAGTTGTCTTATGTTGAATTACAAAGTATCGTTTTGTAAGTATTTTAATTCATTATAGAAAACAACTTATAACATTGTTTTTACTTTTTCCAGTATCCAGAGCAACAAATCACGCCCAAGAACAAAACCACTCAAGTTGATTCTTTGAGAAAGATAAGAAATATCGATTTCTGGGATGTTCCTGAGGGTGGCGAGGGTGGTAGTGATCAATGAGTGACCAATCACTACCATTTTGTATCTAGGTCATATAGCAGTTTTTAATGTTAGGGAACTTGCTTTTGTTTTGTATATTGGGCACGATGTGCCATTTTTAAAAATGTACAACTTAGAAGATATTAAACACACACACACACACACATTTCATAGCACATTTTTATGAATTTAATTGTTTTTTTAATTTTATGTTGATGAATGTATGAATTTCAAAGTGTTTCAATTTCCACTCTTTTTTGTTATATATGAAATTGCAAGAAATAAATCTAAACTAATTGGATTTAAATAAATCTATTCTCAAAAGATTACTCTCATAAATAGTAAATAGAAACAAATTTGTAACTCTATTCTTCTAAGAACTAATTCCACAGAAAAATATTGCTTCATTGATATTCCTAGGAAACATAGATTTACATTGTTTTATAAAGATATAAACCTACATGAACATCATAAGAAATTTTCCATTTGGTTCATACTTTGCTACAAAATTAATTCATTAAATGACAACATTTACAAAAAAAGTGGAAAAACAAATCAATAAAGCACATATAATTATTCACTAAAGATAACAAAGTAAGCAATTTACTGGATCACATAAGATAACTTGATAGAATGGAAATTCTTAGTAGATGCATAAGACATCAAACCAACAACATAATAATTCATGATTTGAAATCAACGCACACTTTGGGATCATGGATGGATTTTAGATAATGAAGACATGATGAGAAGATGAAATGCAAACTCGAAATCTCCTATAAGCTTCAATTTAAGATCTCTTAGTATGATTTTGGAGGTGATTTTAAAAAACATATATCACTAATCAAAGTCATGTTAGTCTTTTGAGTTCATGACATACAAAAAATATGAGTTGACTATTTTTTTTCAATAGTTGGAAGGAGAAACTCATATATCGAAAGATATAAGGGTCACTTAACACATCAATGTAGATTTTGATGAGTTTGTAGATTCAATAACTTACATTTAACTAATAGAAACTACAATTACCTTTAGAATATTCAATAAATCCACTTATTATAGGAGATGTTTGTTGAAGACTATACAAATATATTTTAGGTTCTAGAAATTATTTCACAAAATTTGGATAGATTTATGAAATTTTGATGAAATGAAATAAATTTTATCTCAATTTGGTTGAGTATTCAATTATCTTTAGAGTTTATTATTTCACTAATCATTGTAATAATTTAATTAATTTGATTAATTAATCCTTCAATCAACTCTTCTGACACCTTCACAAAGAAGTATACAATGACATGACTAGGAGGAAAGAGATAATCCCTTTCTCCAGGGGGTTTCATAAAGGGTTTCCAAAAAGGAATCATTCTTTCTCCGGAGGTTGGCTCAAGTAGAGAGAGAGTAGGTGCTAAGGGATTTCATAAGTGTAAACAATCAAATAAAGTAGATTCCCTACACGGGCTTAATATAACATTCATTTTTATAAGATTTCATTATTTTTGTGACTATTTTATAGAACTTATTATCATTAATTATTTAATTTTATTTAATTTGTCATTTTTGTGCATAATATCAACATGTTTTAAAAAATAATTGATATTTTATCAATTAAATGGTATAGAATGTTTAAATTATTTAAAATAAGACTTATGATCCCATCAACAAGTTGAGCACTGAAATTATAATTATATATATATATATATATATAATGAAATAAATTGGGCAACTTTTAGGGGCCCCACTTTTTAAAGATGAAAACTAATATTACATTCCTGATTGCTTCATGACCTTGATTGATTCCAAGAAAAAAATTCATTATCTACTAGCATTTTTGTTATACGACATAGTCTTCATTGCCTTTCCTTGCATTGAATTGGCTTTCCTTGCCTTACCTTGTCGTTCCTTTCCTTTCCTTTCCTTGTCATGCCTAGCCTTTCTTTGAATTGAATTGCCTTGCTTTACCTTCACTTTCCATACCAGGTATTTCCTTTCCATGCCATGCCTTGCATTTCCTTTCCTTACATTTCCTTTCCTTTCCTTTACATGTCATGTCATTCCATGCCTTTCCTTTCCAGGTCGTACCATGCCTTTCCTTGTCATGCCATGCCTTGCATTACAATGACCTGCCATGCCATGCCTTGAATTGACATGCCTTTCCTTTCCTTTCCTTTCCATGCCTTAACTTTCCTTGTCATTTCTATCATTTCCTTGCATTTCCCTAACTTTCCTTGACTTGCCATGTCATGCCTTGCCTTTCCACGCCTTTAATTTCCTTTCCTTGCATTTCCTTTCCTTGCCTTTCTTTTCCTTTCCTTGCCATGTCATGCCATTCCTTTCCTTTCCTTTCCATTCCATGCCATGCCTTTCCTTTCCATGCCATGCCTTTCCTTTCCATGCCTTCCATTTTTATGCCATGCCTAGCCTTTCCTTGACTTTCCATGTGATTCCTTTCCTTTCCATGACATGCCTTGCCTTTCCTTTTCTTTCCTTTCCTTGCATTAACATGCCTTTCCTTGCCTTGCCTTGCCATGTCTATCCTTTCCTTGCCTTTAATTTCCCTTCCTTTCCTTGACTTGTCATGCCATGCCTTTCCTTGCCATGACATGCCTTGCATTTACTTTCCTTGCATTGCATTGTCTTGTCTTTCCTTCACTTTTCATTCCATTCCATACCATGCCTTGTTTTTCCATGTCATGAAATGTCTTTCAATGCCATGCCATGCCTTGCCTTGCATTAACTTTACATGTGAATTCATTGTCGTTCATTCACTTGCAACTCCATGCCTTTTCTTTTCATGTCTTTCCTTGACTTTTCATGCCTTGCATTTCCTTGCCTTTCCTTGCCATACTTAGACGTATACCCATACCTAGACCTTGCCTTTCCATGACTTGCAATGCCTTGCCTTGCCTTGCCTTTCCATATCTATATTTTCCTAGTCTTGCCATATCTTTCTTTTCCATGTCATGGTGTAGGTCTAGGTCTAGGTCTAGGCTTAAGTCATGGTTTAGGTCTAGGCCTAGGTCTATTCCATGGTGTAGGTATATGTCTAGGTCTAGGTCTAGGTCATGGTCTAGGTATAGGTCTAAGTCTAGGTCTAGTTCATGTTATGACTATCCTTGGTCTTCCTTGCATTTCCTTTCATTGAATTGACTTGCAATGCATTACCTTTCCTTTCCATGCTTTACCTTGCCTTGCCACACCTTGCATTACCTGTCTTTCCTTTTCATACCTAGACCTAGAGCTATACCTTGACTTGTTATGTCTTTCCATGATTTTCCTTTCCATGTCTAGACTTGCTTATCCTTACTATGTATTTCATTTCCTTTCCTTTCCATGTCATGTCTTTCCTTTCCATGCTTCACATTACCTTGCATTTCCTTTCCTTGCCTTGCATTCCCTTTCCTTTCCTTGAATTGAATTTAAATGTCATGCCTTGCCTTTCCATGACTTGCCTTGCCTTTACATGTCTTGCATTTCCTTTCCATTCCTTGCCTTTCCTTATTGCTCGATTTGGATTTTATGCCCCCAGACCAAATTTCCAACATGTCCTTGAATGGCTTGAGGAGGAAAATTGCAACTCATGATACAACCCTAACCAAGCCTCGGATGGATGAATCATTGGTTAAATTGGATTCAAGGCACATGGTTTCATATACGGGGACCCCTCCACTATCATTCAGTTTCCCGAAAAAGTGTTTTTTGGAGGATCTCTGGAACCATGGTTTTACTCAGTGAGGCATAGTGCAATTTCTAAAGAAGTGGTCGATTTTTAAGAACATTGTGTTCGACGATTGTGGGCATATTTTTCGCATGGTATTTGTCCAAAAAAATGTGTGGGATCTTAAGGAACTTTGTTATTCCGCTCAGTTTGGATTTTATGCCTCCAGACCAAATTTCCAACATGTCCTTGAATGGCTTGAGGAGGTGAGTTAAAACTCACGATAAAGCTCTAAATGAGCCTCATATGGGTTAATAGACGATTTCATTGGACTCAAGGCACCCAATTTTAGCTATGGGGACCCCTCTATTTTCATTTCATTTCCTAGAAAAGCATTTGTTGGAGGATCTCAAGAACTATGGCTTTGCTCAGTGAGGCACAGTGAAATTTTTGAACAAGTGGTCGATTTTGAAGAACACTGTGTCGGGAGATTGTGGGTAGATTTTTCACATGGTATTTGTCCAAACAAAAGTGTGGGATCTTATGGAACTCTGTTATGCTTCTCGTTTTGGACATTATATCCCAGACCAAATTACCAACATGTCCTTGAAAGGATTGAGGAGGCGACTTACAACTCATGATAAAACTATAACTAGGCCTCAAATGGATGAAACATTGGTTTCATTGGATTCAAGGAATATGGCTTCAGCTAGGTGGGACCCCTTCATTGTCAATTTGTTTCCCAAAAAAGCGTTTATTAGAGGATCTCCAGAACCAGGGTTTTTCTCAGTGAGGCACAATGCAATTTCTGAACAAGTGGTTGATTTTGATTAACATCATGTTGGGTGATTTTCCATTGTGTGGTAATGTGGGCCTTGGCCAAACATAGGTGTGGAAGCTTACGAAACTATGTTATATCTCTCTGTTTGGATTTTATGACCTCGGACCAAATTGTCAACATGTCCCTAAATGGCTTGAGGAGGCAAGTTGAAACTCATGTTAAAACTCTAACCGGGCCTCGAATGGATGAAATGTTAGTTGCATTGGATTCGGGGCACCTAGTTGAAACTAGGGGAACCCCTTCTCTATCATTCCATTTCTCGAAAAAAGTGTTTGTTGGAGGATCTATGGAACCATGGTTTTTCTCAGTGAGGCATAATGAAATTTCTAAACAAGTGGTTGATTTTAAAGAACAATGTGATGAGAAATTGTGGGTAACTTGGTCACATGGGCCTTGTCCAAAAAAATGTGTGAGAACTTACAAAAGGTTTTTATTCCGCTTGGTTTGGATTTTATGCCCAAAAACAAATTTCCAACATATCCCTGAATGACTTAAGGAGGCGAGTAAAAACTTGCGATAAAACCCTAATCAAGCCTCGGATGGATGAACCATTATTGCATTGGATTTGGGGAACTCATTTTTAGCTAGGGGGATCCCTCCTCTATCAGTTTTTTTCTCGGAAAAGAGTTTGTTGGAGGATCTCAGGAAGTAAGGTTTTTCTCAGGGAGACATAGTGGAATTTCTAAACAAGTGGTCAATTTTGAAGAACATTGTGCCAGGTGATTATGGGTGGCATAGTCACATGGGCCTTGGCCAAATAGATGTGAAATAGATTGCGTAAGTATGTTATGCTTCTCAATTTGGATTTTATGCCCCGAGATCGAATTTCCAATATCTCCCTAAATGGCTCGATGATATGAGTTACAACTCACAATAAAACTCTAATTGAGCCTCTGATGGATGAACCATCAGTGGAATTGGAATCAAAGCATTCGGTTTCAGCTATGGGGACCCCTTCACTATCATTCAATTTCCCAAAAAAGTTTTTTTTGGAGGATATATGGAACTAGGGTTTTTTTTAGTGAGGCACAATGCATTTTCTAAACAAGTGGTCGATTTTGATGAACATTGTGTTGGGAGATTATGGTTTGCATGGTAACATGGGCCTTGGAAAAACATATGTGTGGAAGCTTATGGAACTTCTTGATGTTGCTTGGATTGGATTTTATTCCCCCGTGCCAAATTATGAACATGTCCCTGAATGACTCGAGGAGGCGAGTTGCAACTCATGATAAAATTATAATCAGGACTTGGATGGATGAACCGTCAGTTGCATTTGATTTGGGGAACCTAGTTTCATCTAGGGGGACCCCTCCGCTATCATTTTGTTGCTCAAAAAATTGTTTGTTGGAGGATCTCCAGAAGTATGGTTTTTCTCAGTGAGGCATAATGCAATTTCTAAATAGGTGGTCTATTTTAAAGAACATTGTGACAGGTGATTGTGAGTACCATGTTCACATGGACCTTTTCCAAATAGAGAAAGAGATTATAGAGATTTTTTATGCTGCATTGTTTTTATTTTATGCCCCTCAAACCAAATTTCTAACATGTCCATGAATGGCTTGAGTATGCAAGTTGCAACTCGCAATAAAACTCTAATTAGGCCTCAAATGGACAAACCATTGGTTTCATTGGATTTGAGGAACTTAGTTTCAACTAGGGGATCCATCCGTTGTCATTTCATTGCCCAAAAAATCTTTTTTTCGAGGATCTCTAGAACTAGGGTTTTTCTTAATGAGGCACAGTGTAACTTCTGAACAAGTGGTTGATTTTGAAGAACATTGTGCCTAGATATTATGGGTAGTGTAGTCACATGGACCTTGGACAAAAATACATGCAATAGCCTACATAACTCTATTATTTTGATCAATTTGTATTTTATGACCCTAGAAAAAGTTGCCAACATGTCCCTAAATGGCTTGACAAGGATAATTACAACTCACGATAAAACTCTAACCTATCCTTAGATGGAATAATTGTTAGTGGAATTGGATTCAAGGCACCTAGTTTCAACTATGGGTACCCCTCTACTATCATTCTATTTCCCATAAAATCATTTGTTAGAGAATCTCTAGAACCGAGGTTTTCCTTAGTGAGGCACAATGCAAGAAAACACAAGGCAAGGTTAGTCAAGCAATGTAAGAAAATGCATGACAAGGATAGAAATGGATAGGAAAGAAAATGAAAGGCAAGGTAAGTCAAGGAAATCCAAGCCAAGACAAGGAAAGCCAAGGAAAGAAAAGGCAAGGAAAGGCTAGGAAAGAAAATACAAGGCAAGGATAAACATGTCAAGGAAATTCAAAGCATGGAAAGGAAAGGAAAGGCATGGAATGGAAAGGCAAGTCAATCCAATCCAAGACAAGGCAGATAAAGGCAAGGCAAATCTATGAAAGAAAGAAATAAAATGAAAGGAAAGGAAAGGCATGGCAAGACAAGGAAGGGAAAGGAAATCCAAGCCAAGCCAAGAAAAGGAAAAAAAAGGCATAGGAAGGCTATACATATCTACCTAAAAACAAAAATGAACCACAAAATACAATAATACCATAACAACCATAAAATGAAGCCAAATTTTCAATCAATCATAAATATGAAAGATTTGTTCAATTATTCCTTGTACACATTAAGAATTTTCCAATGGAATCATTTGTATCATCTTGTTAGTGCTTATTACATATTTTTGAAAATTTAGCACCTTGTAAGGAAAGGAAAGGAGATAAAATGAAAGGGAAGGAAAGGAAAGGAAAGGCTATACATGGAAAGGCTAGATGAGGCAAGAAAGACAATGCAAGGCATGGAAAGCCAAGGATTGGAAAGGAAAGGCAAGGAAAAAGGCATTCCAAGCCAAGCCAAGACAAGGCAAAGTAAGGCAAGGCAATCCAAGACAATACAAGGAAAGGCAAGGCAAGGCATAGAAAGAATATGTAAGGAAAGACTAGGCAAGCAACGCAAGGCAAGGAAAGCAAAGGCAAGGAAAGGCTAGGAAACTCTAGACATGGCAATATAAGGCATGGCATAGAAAGACTAGGAAATACAAGGAAAGGTAAGGAAATCCAAGACAAGACTGTTTCAGGATTAATCCGTGAGTGCAGACACAAACCGATCTCCCTAGATCCACTTGGATCTAGAACAAAATAGGATAGAATAATACTCTTTCCCTAGATTTAGACTATTGAATGAACTAAGAGGCAAGGATCATGAACATACCTTATGATCGCTTCCTTGGGTCTCTGTTGTTCCAAGCTTCGCTCCAATGCTCTGGTGCCATCAAGACTAGGACAGCTCAAAACAATCGAAGTGAAAACAACTTAATATATTCAACAATTAATCTATGCATATGATCAAGGAGTTATGCAATAAAGTGATATTAGCTTTATGGGAAAGAGACATATTACTGTATTAAATTGATAAAAAACAAGAATTACAACTTGAGCCTTGATGTTGCAAACCTCCCTTCGATGGCTCCTAGCTCTGACACACACACTTGCTCATGCATGAAGAAGATCAACCACTTTTGATAACCTTGTTGGTGTCTCTAGCTGCTGTAGCATTAGTCCTTCATACAATCTTCCACTGATTCTCCAATAATTCTCTTGCTAGTTTGCTTCTAACCTTTTCCATGAGCATTTCCCTCAATATATAAGAGAGAATAGATTAGTTACTTGGATAGGAATGATCCCAAGATATCAGGAAATCCAATACTTAGATAACCATTCGAATGGCATCTCATCCTTCTAGAAGATTCCCTTCTAGAAGATTCGAGAATTTCATCTTTTTCCTTCCTTTAGAAGATGTTCGCACCCTGATAGTTAGGTACAGTGTGAACTTCTCGCACCCCAGCTTAATGAAGCCTGCGAGAATCATGCATTCTTGCAGGCAAATATATAGGTAGCCTGCGAACCTCCCTTAAAAATATTATTTCTGGAAAGAGACAAAGGTAACTTTTCTCAGGAAAGTGTTCTAGTGAAGAGCTTGATTTCTCCATCATCATTACATCATTATGACGACCAAAATTATGGATAACAGAATTCCCCCCAAAGTTTAAGATTGGAACCAGTGATAGTCGATAGACTTTGTAAGCTGCATGTGTGTGTCAAGAACCAAGAGCACATCTAATCGGAAACCTGCAAACATCCAAGCATCTGCAAAATATCATATATATCAATTTCTGAGGTAGGCATTCCCATACTCAGATCATAGAATAATGAAATCATAAATAAAGGTCATTGAAACCAATCATACACTGTGGATCCATGCTGTCACAATATAGCATAGTCACTTGAATACATTGTGGATCTATGCGACAAAGTTTAAATCAAGACGACATAGCCACGAAACAGACACAGTGGATCTATGTGTCGCAAATTATACATACTCCATCCCAACCTGGATCACAAAGATAATATCTAGGGTCTTCAATTTCGTCGCCCAAAGTACGAATCTAACCATGTGATTACATGTGTTGAAGTCGAACATGGCAGAAACCACTTGATTATCGGTCATTGATGTAACCGTTAACAAGTGCGAGGGAAATCACCATTGATGTCAATGACTCCCAAGGTACTATAGTACAATCCATCGAGTGTGAATAAATGAGTTGATGTCGAACATCTGACAAAATCTTTTGATCAGGAGTCAATGATGTAAACCCACTGTCGAAAGCGAGGAAACTTGCCATTGAGGCATGCAAGCTCCAAGGTACTAAATGATTTCTAAGTCTTGATTCCGGATAATGAGTTGAAGTCGACGGAACAAAAATCATCATAGGAGGGCCTTGATGTATCCCCCATCAATGACACGAAATGAGTAACAGATTTTGAAGGTGAAACAAAGTATGATGTGAATTGGACTAGACACAGGGAAG
>JZKD02S2248471.1:120390-153598 GCA_000966675.3 Picea glauca
GCGGGGCTAAGGTGGAAAAGTTACGTTGACGACCTGCTTAACAGACTTACACCCTGGTGCAAGCTCCCACACATAATCGTGGGTATACCCTCCAAGGAGCCCGAGTGAGTTTGATTAATGTCAATTCCAGTTACCGTGAAGACTTTCCCCTCCATAGTCATCTTGGGTAAGAACCTAGAGAGATAGGCCACTAAGGTCACCACTAACAACACTAAAGCCTGGGGGAACAGTCGTCAGTCCGATCCACACGCAAGGGCAGGGTATAGAGCCCGAAATCAACTCAAAAGGCTTCCACTCATCATTGTGGGTATACCTCGGAGTGATCCCCATAATACGTGCAATCTCTACACCGATGTCAACAAAGCAGGGTTAGTAACTCTGCCAACACCAATGCCACCTAGTGCTTGACCCTTGTGTTAGAAGAGCTTCCCAGGACAATATGTTGCAAATGGAATTTAACACTCCTTAACTCAAGATGCTATTGTGTGTTTTGAGCTTTTGGAGAGTGTATCTCTCTTCCTACTCCAAAGCACTAGCCTAGCTAAATGTTGGTGTAAAAGAGCCCTAGAAAAGAGTTACTAGATAAATTTTAAGATTACGCAACGTTTTTAAAAGCTGTTGTTTACTCAAAGATAACGGAAGTGAAACTCATGTTGTATGACTCTGACCCAAATAATGCAAGGATGATAATGAAATATAACACTTTTCATTCCATGAATCCTATTTATGGGAGAGAGAGAGAATTTTCCAAATCAACTTAATACTACAATGCAATGCACAATTTCCTTTTAGATGTCAATGCAAACAATCATTTATCAAAGGACAAGCTTTATGTGCCTTTTTCAAATACTTCAACAAACTCTAAAATTTGATTTTTCAACGTTTTCTAAAAGACAAAAAAAAAAATTTTTTGAAAGAAAATATTATTGTTCACTTTCCAAAAAGAATTCCCACTATATCAATGAGAAAGCATAAAATCAAATCATAAATAATCAAGCAATAACAACCCAATCAACTCTTTCAATGAAAGCAAAAACAAAGAGCAAACCAATGAGACTTCTCAATGAAAACCAAAATGTTCTTTCAAACCAATAAGCAAATGAGAAACATCAAACACTTAAATCTCAACCAATCACTGGTTCTCAGCCAATCAGACACACTCATCTCTAGAAGTCAGAGAGAATGAATTTGCCAATAAGAGCCAAGAAACGAAAGTCAAGCTACAAAGGGAAAGAAAAACCTTGAAACCCTAAAACTGTTCAAGCATGCAAACTAAAGCAAGAGCTATATCAATCAATGATCCAATAAGCCCATCAGAGGTGAATCAACTGATCTGAGCAGTCAAAACTCAATTTCAAAATTTTCAAAAATCTTGCTCGCAGGCAAGCAATGTTACATAGTGCGAGAAGCTATGATTCTTGAAGGCAACCTTGTAGCAAGGTGCGAGGTGTTCACACTGGACCCTATGTGCAGGTTGCGAACCTGACCAGTTCTCGCAGGCTGCAGTTAAACACAGTGCGAGAACTTCTGAACATGACAGAATTTTTGAAGAATGGAGTAAAATTCAAACAGGCTTCTGAACCCAGTAAGTCTATCAGGATATCCTGAAGACTCAGAGACTAACAAGAGAGGATAAAAATGAAAGTAGAGCAAATGGCCACAGAAAAACTCAAAAGACTACAAAAAAAATGGGAATGTTCCCCAGTGGAGTCGCCAATTTTGTTTCAGGATTAATTCGTGAGTGCGGACACAAACCGATCTCCCTAGATCCATCTAGATCTAGAACAAAACAGGACAGAATAATACTCTTTTCCTAGATTTAGACTATTGAATGAACTAGGAGGAAAGGATCATGAACATACCTTATGATCGCTTCCTTGGGTCTTTGTTGTTCCAAGCTTCACTCCAATGCTCTTGTGCCGTCAAGACCAGGACAACTCAAAACAATCGAAGTGAAAACAACTTAATATATTCAATAGTTAATCTATGCATATGATAAAGGAGTTATGCAATAAAGTGATATTAGCTTTATGGGAAATAGACATATTACTGTATTAAATTGATAGAAAGCAAGAATTACAACCTGAGCCTTGATGTTGCAAACCTCCTTTCGATGGATCCTAGCTCTGACACACACACTTGCTCATGCATGAAGAAGATCAACCACTTTTGATAACCTTGCTGGTGTCTCTAGCTGCTGTAGCGTCAGTCCTTCATACAATCTTCCACTGATTCTCCAATAATTCTCTTGCTAGTTTGCTTCTAACCTTTTCCATGAGCATTCCCCTCAATATATAGGAGAGAATAGATTAGCTACTTGGATAGGAATGATCCCAAGATATCAGGAAATACAATACTTAGATAACCATTCAAATGCCATTTCATCCTTCTAGAAGATTCAAGAATTTCATCTTTTTCCTTCCTTTAGAAGATGTTCGCACCCTGATAGTTAGGTACAGTGAGAGCTTCTCGCACCCCAACTTAATGCAACCTGCGAGAATCATGCATTCTCGCAGGCAAATATATAGGTAGCCTGTGAACCTCCCTTAAAAATATGATTTTTGGAAAGAGACAAAGGTAACGTTTCTCAGGAAAGTGTTCTAGTGAAGAGCCTGATTTCTCCATCATCATTACATCATTATGACGACCAAAATTATGGATAACAAAGACAAGCCAAGACAAGAAAAAGAAAGGAAAGGAAATGAAAGGCAAGGAAAGGCAAGGCAAGGAAAGGAAAGGAGAGGAAAGACAAGTAAAGGAAATGCAAGGAAAGAAAACACAAGGAAAGGGTAGGCAATGCTATACATGGAAACGAAAGACATGGCATGGAAAGGCTAGGAAAGGCAAGGAAAGACAATCCAATCCAAGACAAGTCAAGCCAAGATGATTTTAGGGTCTTAAACTCTCTAACCCCTCACATAGATAGAATAATATATTTTCCATATAATAAAGGCTGAAATTAGTTAATAAGGCCTATTTAATAAATATGAACAACTCAATGTAAGGATACCTAATAGAAGCTTCTGCTTCTAGAAATATATTCACCCATAATGTTCTTTAGAAGATATAATTAGTATAAATAATAGTAAGCATGAGAAAGATTTGTCTTGATAATTATTGTAATAGACCTATGCTTTGTTGTAGGTTTCCCCCTCGAAGAGGCAAGTGAACATTGTTTCCTATCAGTAAAGGATTTATTTTGGTGTTGTGGTTCCATATATATTGTTGTTTCACTGCTATATTTATGTTCTTTGTTGTTATTTCGTTGGTATTCACTCTAATATTTCTATTTTATTCTATTATAATAGATCTGGTAAAGACGTGTTATGGCGTCTTTAAGCTACATATATCTTTTGTTTAATGCATAAATCCACATTTGGGGAAGCATACATGCAGTAAATACATGAGGTACTTAAGTTCACATTGGTGCACACCCTTGTAACCCCTGTTAGTAGCCCTTCGAGTGGTAGCGCACCACACAACACCTATATATGGAATTGTTCTTCCATGTACCTCTGGTATATTGGGAGACCCCCTAGCTATCCTAAAACCATCCTTAGATCAACCAATCATTCATCTGAATTCTATAGTTCCATCGGGAACAATACTCTGGAAGATACTCTCTAGTACCTGGGTAATAGGGTAGTATGATTAAGGGTATGATATAGCCTCCTTAGTTAGTTCCATGAGATATTGGTTCGAGTACTACTATTATACCCTAAAAATCCTAACCCAAAGAGCTATAGCACAAGGAAAATCCTTGTCTATAGGATCCCTGAAAACCCTAACCCTTGGGAAGGAAACAAAATAGAAAAGGAATAGAGAAGATCTATTTTCATGCAACCTTTCCTCAGGCATTCGAGTTTCAAAAATTACAAATAGAAAAGGAACAGAGAAGATATATTTCCCTGCAACCTTTCCTCCTACATTCAGGTTGTGAAAATTAAAAATAGAAAAGGAACAGAGAAGATATATTTCCCTGCAACCTTTCTTCCTACATTCAGGTTGAGAAAATTACTATACATTTATTTCATTTTTTTATGTTAATAATTTGGCCATTTTGATACTACAATATTTTCCGTATCTGCATAAAACCCTGGTGAAGTAAAAAAAAAAGGAAAAAAGGAGCAAAAAAAAAAAAAGGGACCTGACATCACCCTTATTTGAGACATATCTCATTGGATTCCCTTTTTTCCCTGGTTCATTGTGACACCTATCATTTTTAATTTTTGTTTACCTCCCTGAACCCTTATTTTAGAAATATCTCATTGGATTCCCATTTTTTCCCTGATCCTTGTGATACCAATCATTTTAACCTTTTTTGTTACCTTCCCACACCCTTATTTGAGACCTATCTCATCTAATTCCTCTTTTTTCCATGATCATTGTGATACCTCTCATTTTTAACTTTTTTTCCCTTGTGGCCCACTCATCCACTCGTGGCTCCCACCCTCCAAGAAGAAACCAATAATAAATTTACTTTTGAACGTACTACCCTTCAGGCCCAAGAAAATCGGGACATTCCAACCATTCATTCAAAAATGAACTACATTCAAGCCCATCTCGGTACCCAAATCACTGAAGTCCATTATGCTCTGAACGAATTCATCAAAACATTCTAGGGTCCTTCCTCCTCTGACCCACCTCTCTCTATTGAAGGTGTTGACTCAAACCATCCTCTACACTCTCATTTCAACTCACCACCTTGTGACCTCGATCTCCCTAGAGTCGAGGTAAAAAAATTTGATGGATCAGATCCACAATACTAGGTTACACAAATGGAACACTATTTCTCCTTATATGGTATCACTTATGAGTTAACCAAGATTCATTATGGAATTCTCTATTTGGATCTGAAAATATGGAAATGGTGTCAATGGTGTCACAATGCACACCAAAGGTATGTTGCTTGGTCATAGTTTTTTCCAGAGATGTATGAATTCTTTGACATGGACACCCACCATTTAGGACATTTGACCAAGTTGAAATAGTATGGAAAAATGGAATATTATATTTATTCTTTTGAGAATTTGGCTTCCCGAACAGAGGGCATGAAAGATGTTTTCTTGAGATAATTCTTTATCAGTGACCTCAAGGATGAAACTTGTTACAAAGTTATCATGCTTTGCCCTCGAACTTGATTGGAAGAAACTAAACATGCCAAGGAGTCACAACAGGTCATCTTGGCCCAAAGAATAAAACCCCCTTTTTCCCCTCGCCCTAAACCCAACCCCCCTACCCCTTAGGCCACTTCTCTCAAGGTATTTTCTATAATGGTTGAATGCGAACTCAAGGGTATTTTCTATAATTGTGATGATAAATACTTTCCAGGGCACAAGTGTAAAGAACAAAAAAAACTTATGTCCATTTCTGAGGATGTTCCTGATGAAATGTTGAGGTTTCACTTGATGAAGTGCTACCACCAACCGATGATATTACAACACCCTCGGATCCTACTGAATTTGAACCACTGATTTCGCTACATGCTCTCACTATTTTTTCATCTCCTCAAATCCTCAAATTGATTGGTTATATTAATAAAAATAAAGTCATCATCGTAAATGATAGTGGAAGCACTCATAATTTCATTCATTGCCACCTTTCCCAAGAAGTCAATTTCTATATCCTCACTGTCAACAATTTTCAAATCATGATTGCCAATGGTGGTTCCATGAAATGTGGAGGGAATTGTGAAAATGTGTTCTTACAAATTGGTTAGTATAACTTGAAATCTCACATGTTTTCTATTGACATGGGTGGTTGTGGCATTGTTCTTGGTGCAGAATGGTTACACACCCTAGGAACCATACTCATGGATTTTAAGGAGTTAACTATGCAATTCCAATAGGAAGGCCAACAATATAAATTCCAAGGCATTACCATAGGTTTCTGGATATCATCAGTTCCCATCGCATGGAAAAGTTAGTCAGAAAAGGTCAATTTGGCATCATTTCCCAACTCCATTCCATTGAAGAAGTTGAGACACCATGACCTTCAATTTATCCTTTCATGCAATCACACTATTTTCCAAACACCCCAAGGCCTTCCCCCCTCCCGTGGTGACCATGATCATTCCATTCCTTTAATACCAGGCAGTCTACCTCCCAATGTTTTCCCTTATCGTCATCCTTTTGCTAAAAAAAATGAAATTGAGAAAATTGTCCATGAACTATTACAAGAAGGTGTTATCCATCCTAGCACTAGCCCCTATTCTGCCCATGTTTTCATGGTTCTCAAGAAGGAAGGAACTTGGCACATGGATCCTGATTTTCATGATCTCAACAAACTTAACATTAAGGACAAATTCCCCATTCTAGTCATAAATGACCTTGTGGATGAACTTAGTGGAACTCAATCCTTTAGCAAACTCAACCTCTGTTATGGGTACCACGAAATAGTTTGAAAGAGGAAGACATTCCCAACATGACATTTATCACTCATGAGGGCCACTATGAGTTCTTGGTAATTCCCTTTGGTCTTTGTAATGCTCCCTCCACTTTTCAAAGTCTCATGAATCATGTCTTTCGTCCTTTCCTCCATCACTTTTTGTTAGTTTTCTTTTATGACATTCTCATCTATAGTAAAACTTAGCCAACTCATCTCACCCATGTAGATCAAGTTCTCCATATCCTCTCCATGCCCAAATTTTTTCTTAAACAGAATAAATGTGCTTTTGGTGTCTCTGAAGTTGAGTACCTGTGTCATATTGTTGGAAAGGATGGTGTAAGCGTCGATACTAATAAAATTGAAGCTATGCATAATTTGCCTCACCCTAAAATTATTAAAAGTATGTATGGTTTCCTGGGTTTAACGAGATATTATTGAAAGCTTTTTCAAAATTATGGAAACATTGTGCCCCCCCTAACAATTCTCCTTAAAAAAAATTCCTCTAGTTGGACTCCAATAGTATACCAATCCTTTCAAGCCTTGAGGGACATTGTGTTCACTACTTCTATGGCTAGGGTGAACCACAACAGACAAGTATGACTGCAGAAATCAACTCAATTCCAACGTATGCTATATAAACTAATGTGCAAGAGAGATAATAAATAGGCCTACCTCGTCCAAACATTTGAAGATGTCCACCCTTGAGCACTTCGACCCAAATCTTTATACCTGCAGAAAGTTCTAAACAAACAAGAAGAGAAAACATAGAGTGATAATATAAAAGGTTAGCACATTACATAGCATAATCCATTAATATAGAAACAAACATGCCCATGGATCATAATACATATATTTTCAAGATATCAATTGGACGGGAAAGGAGTATTTCTATTAATAAATGATCAGCATAAATGAAAATATTATAGACTTTCGTGTCGGCACAGTTTGGAACCAAGAAATTGAGTTCCTTCCAATTGGGCCTACACCACTTCAATCCTCCACCAAAGGCAATCTCATACAAGGGATACAAAGAGGTTCTCCTTCAATAAGGGAAGAGCTTGGGGGTTGAACATTGTGTTCAGACTTAAAGGACAAAGGGATGCAGACTCAATATGAAGTAAATAATTTCTCCAGAGTAACTTTTCTCTCAAAGTTGAATTCTCTCCCCTTTTCCATAGCTTAGATTTGGCTTCTTGATAGACTTCAAAATGAAACTGAAGGGCCGAGTCAGAACATTTCTAGTATATGGAAGGCCAAGGATAAGAGATCTCCTGTCATGACATGGAAACCCGACATTTTATTTTAATTTTATGGCACAAATCCCGATGTACACGGGTTGTAGTGGAACAACCAGTGTATATGCTTGTTGTATGGTGCATACAAGTGGGAAAATATTTATTTTTGTCTCTGGATTTATCAATTAGGGAAAGTAAGTCTTCATGGGGGAATGGAATAAGGCCCTCTCTGCAATATTGTATAGGGTGAGGCAAATCTTTCTCTAAAACTGGTCCTACCTGATTTCACCAAGACCTTTTTTCTATAATGTGATACATTATGGAGAGAAATCAAGGTAGTCCTCATGAAAAATGGACGCACTTTGGCTTTCACTAGTAAAAACATTTCAGAGTGACATTTGGGCTAATCGATCTATGAAACAAATGATGGCTATTTTGCATGCAATGGATCTATGACACCCTTATCTATTTGGACAAAGATTCCAAATTAAAATAGACCATCAAAGCCTCAAGTACTTCCTTGAACAAATCATTTCATCCACAGAGTAACAAAAATGGGTGACCAAGTTGTTTTTCTATGATTATGATATCATTTACAAAAATAGTAAAAAAAATGTGGTGGCTGACACTCTTTCTAGGAAATATGAAGAATAAGGTTCCCTCTTGTCCCTCTCATTCATTGTCTCCAACTAGCTTCAGGTTGTATGCTAGGAATGCTTGCACAACCCCAAAATATCCAGCCTCTTCCAAAAATTTCAACAAGATCCTCAAGATGCTTCAAGGTACTCTTCACACAATGAAGAGTTTCTCTATAAAGGTTGTCTATATTTAAGCAAGAAGTCAAACCTTAAATCCAAGGTGCTCTTTGAGTTTCATTCTTCTCCTACTACAAGGCATTCATGTTTTACTAAAAATTGTGAACGGATCAAATGCTCCTTCTTCTGGGACGGTATGAAATAGGACGTTTGCACCTTTGTGGAAAAATGTGATATATGCCAATGCAATAAGGGTGAGACTGTCAAAACTCCTAGCACACTCCAACCACTTCTGATTCCAACTACTATTTGGATAGATATTTCTATGGATTTCATTGTGGGCCTACCCAAATAAGGAAATAAGTCAATCATTATGGTGATAGTGGATCGTCTCTCGAAACATGCTCATTTTTGTGCCCTTCAACATACATTCACAACATCTACATTGGGTCAATTTTTTATGAATAATATCTTCAAACTTCATGGAATGCCTCATTCCATTGTTTCTAATTGTGATACAAGTTTTACTAGAAATTTCTGGCAAGATTTATTCAAGATCCACAAAACCTAATTGCATCTTAGTACATCCTATCATCCCTAGACGAATGGCCAAACATAAGTGGTCAAAAAGTGTTTAGAAAAATATTTGAGGTGTTTTGCATCAAACTGACAACATCAATGGGTTTAGTGGTTACCCTTAGTTGAATGGTGTACAACACCTCTTACCATACAACCACTCACATGATTCCTTTTGAAGCAGTCTATAGATAGAAGTTGTCATTAGTTCTCCCATACATTCCAGGCATCTCCAAGTTTTAGTAGGTTGATCGCAATATTACAAACTGCATGACCATTCTCTGTACTCTCAAATAAAAGTTGGTCATGTCTCAAAATCACTTGAAGCAACAAGAAGATCAAGGTCGTTCTGAACGTCAATTTTCTAAAGGGGACCAAGTGTTTCTCCATGTACAGACATACAAACATACTTTGCTCAAATCTTAGTAGTGTCATAAAATGGCCCCCAAATTTTATGGTCCTTATAGTATTCTCAAAAGGGTGGATCAATGGCTTATCAGTTAGCTTTCCCCAACAACTCCAAGCTACATCATTTCTTTCATGTCTCTTGCCTAAAGAAAGTGATTGGAGACAAGTGCCATGCTCAGACCAGTCTACCATAGTTGGATGAAGAAGGTTCCATTTGGTTGCAGCCACAAGCCGTATTGGACAAGCAGGAGAGTCATATTCATTTGTACACCATTTAGGAAGTATTATTACAATCGAAGGATAATCCACCAAAAGATGCCACCTGGGAGTCAGCTACTACTATGTAGAAATTTCCTCATCCTAAGCCTTTAGGAAAAGGATATTTTTGAGGGGGAGGGAATGTTAGGGACCTAACCTCTCTAACCCATCACATATATAGAATAATATATTTTCCACGTAATAAAGGCTGACATTAGTTCATAAGGCCTATTTAATAAATATGAACAACTCAATGTAAGAAGACCTAATAGAAGCTTTCGCTTCTAGAAATATCTTCATTGAGAATGTTCTTTAGAAGATAAAATTAGTATAAATAAGAGTAGGATGAATGATATTTTTCTTGAGAATTATTGTAATAGAGCTCTGCTCTGCTAGAGGTTTCCCCCTCGAATAGGCAAGTGGACATTGTTTCCTATCAATAAAGGTATTATTTTTGTGTTGTGGTTCCATATATTATTTCATTCCGCTGCTATATTTATGTCCTATGTTGTTATTTCGTTGGTATTCACTACAATATTTCTATTTTTTTCTATTATAATACATTTGGTGCCTAACATAGGAGGCAAGGAAAGTAAAGGAAAGGCTAGGATAGTAAAGCAAGGCTACAAAAGGAAGAGAAAGGCATGGAAAGGCTAGGAAAGGCTAGACATGGAAAGACAAGACATGGCATGGAAAGGATAGGAAATACAAGGGAAGAAAATCAAATCCAATCCGAGGTAAGGAAATCCAAGACAAGGCAATTCAAACCAAGGAAAGACAAGGCAAGGCAAGGTAATCCGAGCCAAGACAAGGAAAAGCTAGGAAAGGAAAGATAAGGAAAGCAAAGGAAAGGAAAGGAAAGGATAGGAAAGGTAAGGGAAGCAAAGGTAAGGTAAGACTAGGAAAGGCTGGAAATGACAAGAAAATACATGGAATGAAAAGACTAGCCAAGACAAGAAAAGGTAAGGCAATCCAAGTCAATACAATACAAGACACGACAAGGAAATTCAAAGAGAGGAAAGAAAATACAAGGAAAGGCAAGGCAAGAAAAGGTAAGGGAAGGATAGGGAAGGATATACATGGAAACAAAAGGCATGGCAAGGTAGGGATAGGAAAGAAAAGGAAAGGAAATCCAATCCCAGTAAGGCCAAGCCAAGCCAAGACAGGTAAAGGTAAGGCAAGTAAAGGAAATACAAGGCTAGGGAAGCAAGGAAAGGCTAAGAATAACTAGACATGTCAAGAAAAGAAATGGCATGGGAAGGATAGGCAAGACAAGGCAAGACAAGCTAATCCAAGGGAAGGAAATCCAAGCCAAAATAAGCCAAGACAAGACAATTCAAGGCTAGAAAAGACAATACAAGGTAAACAAAGGAAATGCAAGGCAGGGAAAGGAAATAAAAGTCAAGGCAAGACTAGGAAAGGCTATATGATCTAACAAATCCTTAGATGTTGTTAATTTAAAATACAAATAAACATCTACTTGATCTTTGAAATAAAATGATCGCTTGATTGTTTTCAAATTACATGTGAAACAAATTATCTAGCCAATTCCACTTTAATTATAATTACCTTAAAAATAATTGAACTTGAAACAAAAAACAATAATGTAATCAGATACACAAGTCACAAAAATGGAGTTCACCCAATTTGGGATACCTCTCTGGGTCTGCTACCAATAGAGACCTTCTTTTATTAATGCTCAAATACTTGTGTTTTGCAATGACCTTGTTACATGTTGCTCAAATGTAGAAACATAGCGTACCATTGGATTCCTGGCGACAAATCACACAAAATGCATATAAAATTCTCGAAAATCCATTAAGGTACCCCTTGGCACGCTTTACAATGTAGCCTCATAACTTTGGTACCCTCGGGCATGAGTTACAAGACCAAAATCTGCAAAAATTAATTGTGTTTTACCTCAATCTGTGTGCCATTAAATAGGGTGTGGGACCCCTAACCAGCCTATGAAATTTTGGGCATACATTAAATGTAATTTGGAAGGTTTTATAACCAAACCCATGCTTTAGGTAGATTGGTTAAGTCGTTGGTAATATATATAGTAGATTGTGTGTTCGAGCCCCATCGACCAAACTATATAATAGTTTATGTTATAAATAGTATAACCCCCACTTTTATTTTGTGTATAGCTCCATGTTTAGTGGAACCATTACATGATATACATATAGGCCAAGGGCCAAGGGTCGAGGGCTTAGGCCCTTGGTCCTTTGGCTTCCCATTATAACTTTATTGTGAATTTAAATACAATTGCAACTATATATATGTCAAGTGACATTGTGGTAGAGCGTTGGTATGGAGGGATTTGTTATACCTTTAGAGGTTATGGAGGTCACAGGTTCGATCCCTATTGACTCCATAATTTTACACACACTAAACAATATTGGCCAATGGAAGGTCACCAGATGGCGACCTCCCATTGGCTCGTACATGATACTTGTCAATATGTCATTGGACCACTTGTTCCCACTTGTCATCCTGCAATTTGTCCAACTGGAGGTATGATCTCCCTAGTCAACAACCAATGACTATGTGCCATGTGTCACCCTTGCAATGATGACACATGTCACCCCTTTTTTCCCATGTACTTTGACATTTGACCTGGTTTATTGGAACTTTAACAACTTACAACTTTTGCATACAAACTTTGTTTGAATTTTCATTTACATCGTTGAAAATATAACCATGAGCTCTTCACAATGATTTCATTTTGGGGATGATTTGAGATGGTCTAATTTTGATCATTACTGAACCATTATGGATCTCTATGCATGTTTCAGATCTTTCTGGACCTCTGTGAGCATTCTTGGATCCCCCTAGATTGTTCCTCCCCATTGGAAGACTTTTGGACCACCAAAAGTTTTGATTACTTAGAAACTAAGTGAGGGTAGAGTTCTCTTACACTTCTGATCTCTATTGATTTTTATTTACTTGATTTTACCCCTTTAATACCAACTCAAATATATTCCACATCACCCTACTATGAATTTTTGATCCTTTTGTCGAGAATGACATCTTCTTGTAGCTTGTCCAAATACTCTGGAGAAAAATAATCGATTGGTGGAACATGAACTCTTTCATCTTCATCCATAATCATAGGAGGCTCATAAATATTCAAATTATCAACATTTACTACTGAATACATTTGCATGTAAGTTGGTATATCGAAACTAAATCCATTATTACCAATATTCTCTAAGATATTGAATGGGCCATATCAGATTGGCCTTATCTTTTTACCTTTACCTTTCATTATATCTTTGCTGATATGTAACCATACTTCATCATCGACTTCAAATTGATGATCCACCTGATGTTTATCATGCCTTTCCTTATACTTGTCTTAGCTCTTCTCCAATTGTTATTGTACTTCTTGAAGTACATGTTGAATCTTTTGAATGAACCTTTTATCTTTATATGTATCATCCTGTCCATCTTGTTTACCTACTTCTCCAAAAACAAATTCCATGGGTGATTTAGGCAAGTACCCCAAACATACTTCAAAAGGATTTTTCTAAGTATAAAAATGCATTTCATGATTATAGAAATGTTGGATATAAGGTAATTGTTCATCCCATAATTTAATATGCTTGATGAAGTATCCTTGAAGTAGATGTACCATTATTCTATTCACCACCTATGTCTGTCTATCTGTCTGTGAACAAAAAACGGTGCTCTTATTCAACTCAATGTCCATTAGCTCCCATAAATGAGACCAAAACTTTCCCAAAAATCGAGACTCTTGATCTAATATAATAGATGTCAGAATTCCAAAAGGAACCCATACATTATAGAATAACATATGTGACGCATGTTCAGCTATGACATGTTTCTTGCATGGCATTAAAACACACATTTTGCTAAATCTGTCCACTACAACATATAGATAAACATGACATGTTCTAGACATCGGTAAAATCCCTACAAATCCCATGGATATACTTTCCCATGGATGTGAAGGTATCAAAAGTGGTATATATAGTCCTATCTTTTTGTTGCTACACATGACACACCCTTTTATATACTTGGAAACTGTCTCATTGATTCGAGGCCACTAACAATATATTTGTAATTGTGGAACTATCTTACCAACTCCGAAATGACCAGAGATGAGAGATGTATTTTCTTCTCTAATTACATTCACTCTTTCATCTCTTGGTATACATAATTTTCAAAAATGATGTAACACATTGTCGTGGATAGAGTAATCTGATTGTTGACTTATGTGAGTTAATGCATCATATACTTCTTTAAAATCATCATCCCTAGCATATTTATCTTCATAGATTTCATGTGCCAAAGAATTATACCTGAGTATTGTAGATGTATTAGTTAATTTTCTTGACAACATATCTACATCCTTGTTATGAATACCCTTCTTATACTTTATTATCAAATTAAATTGTTGTAGAAAACCCATCCACCTGAAGTGTTGTGACTATTGTAGCTTGGTCTATGACTACAAACACTGTAATGGATGGTGATCAATATGAATTATTGTCTCCTTTCCCATTAAGTAATGGTTACATTTCTTTACACTTCATACCAATGCATACATTTCCTTATCATATGTTGGATAGTTAATCATATCTTGAGTGAGAGTCTCATAATCATAACATATAGGTTTACCTCATCATCAAGACTACACCCACGACATATCTGCTTGCATCGGTTTGAATTTCAAATGGATGTTGTAGATCTAACTGATCCAAAACTGGTGTGGTGCTTATATTTTCCTTCAATTTATTGAAGGCCTTATGTTGCTTGTATCCCCATTGAAAGACTTGTTTAACACTTGTTAATGCATTAGAGGTGTTTCTGTGTATGAGAAATTAGCAATGACTTTCCTCCAGTATTGTACTACTCCTAAGAAGCTCCTAAATTTGATGGTAGTAGTTTCTTGGGCCATTTCACAATGACTTATACCCTTGATGGATCTATCTTTAACTAACCATACAAAGTAACCTAAATATACCATAGAATTTTTTCCAAATTTACATTTAGACAACATGATATACATGTTCTCCTTCTTCAAGAGTTCAAAGATTGTCTTGACATGTGCTAGATGATCTTCCCATCTTCAACTAAAGATCAATATTTCATCTAAATAGACAATAAAAAAAATCATCTATATAGGGTAAAAAAACATCATTCATCACTCTCATAAAAGTGGTTGGTACATTACATAACCCAAATGGCATAAACAACCATTCGAACAAGCATGGCTTGGTCTTGAAAGTAGTTTTCCATATGTCACCTTCTGCAATTTTTATCTGATGGTAACCACTTATCAAGTCCAACTTAGTGAAATACACAACATTCTTTAACTTATATAAAGGATCATCTATTATGGGAAGAGGATAATGGTTTTTTACCATAATCTTGTTCAGGGCTCAAAAATCAATAAACATCCTCCATGTGCCATGTTTATTTGGAACTAAAACAATAGGATAACCACACAAAGAGGAGATCGGTTTGATGATTCCTTTGTCGAGAAACTCCTAAACTTGCTTCTTAATTTTTACATTCTCTATCACTGTTGACTTGTACATTTCAATTTTCAGAAGAGGAGCATCTTTTTGCAAATATATTTCGTGTTCAACCTCCCTTTTAGAAGGAAATCTTGTAGGTTACTAAAACAACTCATCATAATTAGATATGATGTTAATCAACTCATGTTTATGATTTGGATCAGAACCTACTAAAGAATCTATTATATCTTCTTATTTTTGTTTCACTATGATGAGAAAAAAATATTTACTTGCGCTCACAAGTCTCTTCTTTTTCTCTATGATTACTAAAGAAACATTAGTTTTGATGTGATGAGCTCTGAAAATATATTCAACTCCATCCTTGAGAAGGTGATATTTATTTTCTTCTCTATATAACACAACCTTTCTGTCAAATAAATATGCACTACCCAAGACAATGCCTCAAATGGAAAGAGGCACAGATCTAACTCAACCTCGTAAATTTTTTTTGTTGTAATTGAAAACATGATCTTACAATGCTTTGTTACCTACAAATTAGCATCGTCACACACTCAACCTAATGGATATGGATTTTTGTGAGGTGTCATCTTCAATCCTAGATTCTTAACAATTTCTTCAGATATTAGGTTAACTTGAGATCCATTGTCACATAAATTATCTACCTTAGTATGCTTGACTATAACTTTGACATGAAAAAAATCGCTTCTCTTCTTTTGATAAATATCACTTTCCATTTTGGTGGGATTGAACTGAAGAATTTGAATTGATAGCTGATATATATTTTCTTCGTATGACCATGATCTTGGATTCATCTCCGAAATTTGACCCTAGATCTTGATGAGTTGATGAAATAGTGTTTTTCTTCCCTTTATCCTTGAATTTATTCGTTCGTAATTATGGATGCAACTTATTACAAAAAAACTATGATTCCTCATGTCCTTTTTTCTAACAGTGGGAACATGTAGGTATTCCCTGATCTTTCTTCATTGTGGAAGATTTATTACTCTTCCATTTACCTTTCGGTTTCTTCTCGAACTTGAATGGATTCTTATCTTCACTTGCATGCTTACCCTTACTAGCCTCTAGATGTGTATCATGTACTGACACCTTATCAATGTTAGTAGGAATAAACATTAGAATAGTATGATGAACATATGAATGCATTCCACCAATATACTTCAGAAGAGTTTCATGAGTATACAATGGAATTCCTAGTGATAATTCCTTCTTTTTCAATTCCAGTGTATATTCCTAAATATTTTTTGCCTTCACCTTATCTTATATGTTTCCACTCAATCATTTTCATCTATGTATGTGCTAGTGGATATAAGTGTTTCCTTATAGCCTTAGTAAACGTATCCTAGGAAGAGATTACTTTACCCTTTTGAACAAGATCAACTGGCATCTTACTCTCCCACCATTTTAAGAAGTTCCACTTAGTCTTAGAGAATTTAAATGTATATTTGCAGCCTTGTCCATGATATTTTGAACCATGCAATATACCTCTATCTGCTTGATACAATTGTCCAATTTATTGGCATTCAATTCTCCATCATAGGTCAACAACTTGAACTTAACATCCAATTCTAGTAATGCTAGATTATTCTCATACTTATTAGAGGACTTATTTCATCAAGAATAATGTTTACTTGCTTCAGAAGAAACTGATGATGATGATGAGGAAGGGGAAGCGGTCTCTAAAGGTCCACCACCTTCACCTCCTCCTTCTCCTCTTATCTAAGATTCACCTCTTGTAGGATTTTGAATTCTTTATTTTGATTCATCTATTGTTTCTTTTAGTGATTGAAGCATAGCTATAATATATTCATGACTCATGGGATGATCTTCTTCTTATAATTTTTCAGAAGCCATCTTATGTCATCGGATTTCCAATTTTGGACTTATAACTTGCAAGTTTTCCTTTACCAAGTTTATGTTTAGCTCTTGTAAGCATTCACTTGCAAACACTTGTCAAACCTGCTCTGATACCAAATTGATCCGAAAAATACTTAGATGTTGTTAATTTTAAATACACATAAACATCTACTTGATATTTGCAATAAAATGATCACTTCACTGCTTGCAAATTACATGTGAAAAAACTTATCTAGCCAATTCCACTTTAATGATAATTAACTTGCAAATAATTGAACTTGAAATGAAAAAAAATAATGTATTCACATACACAAGTTGGAAAAACAAAGTTCACCCAATTTGGGATACCTCTCCAGGTTCGTTCCCAATAGAAACATTATTTTATTAATTCTCAAATACTTGTGTTTTACAATGACCCTTTTAAATGTTGCTCAAATTCACAAACATAGTGTATCGTTGGATTCCTGGCAAAAAATCATGCAAAATACATACAAAATTATTGAAATTTTTTCAAGGTACACCTTGGCATGCTTTACGTTGTAGCCTCATAACTTTGGTACCCTCAGCCATGAGTTACGAGACCAAACTCTGCAAAACTCAATTGTGTTTTATCTCGGGCCACATGCCATTAAATAGGGCATGACCCCCCTAACCAACCTATGAAATTATGGGCATACATTAAATTTAGTTTGGCGGGTTTTATAACCAAACCCACGCTTTAGGTAGATTGGTGAAGTCATTCGTAATATATATAGTAGGTCGGGGGTTTGAGCCCCACTGACCAAACTATATAATGTTTTATGTTACAATGGTTTGGCATATAGTTGAAATTATATGTTTTAAATAGTATAACCCCCACGCGTATTTCGTGGATATCTCCTTGTAGGCCAAGGGCCAAGGGTTTAGGTCTTAGTCCCTCATCCCTTTGGCCGTCGATTATAACTTTATTGTGAATTTAAATACAATGGAAACTATATATATGTCAACTGACATTGTGGTAGAGTGTTGGTATGGATGGATTTGATAGACCTTTATAGGTTATGGAGGTGGTGGGTTCAACCCCCATCAACTCCATAATTTTACACACACTAACCAATATTGGCCAATGGGAGGTCCCCATGTGGCGACCTCTCATTAACTCATACATGCCACTTGTCAATATGTCATTGGACCACTTGTGCCCACTTGTCATCCTACCATTCGTCCACCTATAGGTATGATCCACCCAACCAACTACTAATAACTATGTTCCATGTGTCATCCTTGCAGTTGTGACACATGTCACCCATTTTTTCCCATGTACTTTGACCTTTGACCTAGTTGACTGGAACTTTGATCGCTTATAAATTTTTCGTATGAACTATGTTTGAATTGTCGTTTACATCATTTGAAAGTTGACGACAAGTACAATGATGTTGTTTTCAAGAAAATTTGAGACAGTCTAATTTTTAGCATTAATGAACCATTATGGATATGTGTAGATGTTCTAGATATTTCTGGACCTCTATGAGCATTCTTGGATCCTCTTGAATCACTAGACATGGAAAGACAAGACATGGCATGGAAAGGCTAGTAAATACAAGGCAAGTCAAGCCAAGACAAGACATGCCAAGCCAAGCCAGTCCAAGCCAAGTAAATTTTATGCTAGGAAAGGAAAGGAAATCCAAGCCAAGACAGGCCAAGGTAAGACAAGCCAAGTCTAGGATAGTAAAAAGAAGACAAGGAAAAGTGTGGAAAGCCAAGGCATGACAATGCAAGGAAAGGGAAGACAAGGAAAGCTAAGACGAGACAAGGAAAGGCAAGACAAGGCTAGGAAAGCAAGGCATGCAAAGGCAAGGCAAGGATATACATGGAAATGAAAGTAAATGCATGGAAGTATAGGGAAAGGAAATGATATACATAGGCAAGGCAAGGAAAGGCATGGATAGATAAGGAAAGTAAGGAAGGAAAAGGAAAGGAAGGGCTAGACATGGAAAGGAAAGTCAAAGTAAGGCAAGATAAGGCATGACATGGAAAGACAAGGAAGGGCTTGACAAGGGAAGTCAAGGAAAGGAAAGGATATAAATAGTTCCCTAACAACACAAATTAACCACAAAATACAAGAATACCATAAAAACAATAAAATGAAGCCAAATTTTCAATCAATCATAAATCTGAAATATTTGTTCAATTATTCCTTTTACATACATATGGTCATTCAATACGACCATCAGGATCTCTTATAATACTGATGCTCTCCATTCACTTCTCATGCTCAAAGTAAGGCAAGAAGTATCATACCTTTGATGAGTTCTTACGTGCCATTGTTTGTACTTGGAGGTTTGTACCAACTACCAAGTTCATAAAGTGGTATACAACTTCACCTGGTCTATAATCTCAAAATAAATAACCACCTTTCTTGTGTTTTCTTTCATCCTGTATCAGATATTATCCTTTAATAACCATCGAACCAAACCGAAATTCAATTCCTTCGGAGTCTGTTACTAAGATCATGAGGGTCTTTATTCCTTCTAAGAAATTTTCCAACCAATAGTTAGTTCCCCATTCATTACCTCTTGGGGAAACCACTATGTATATGTTCCCTGCAAAAAATGGAGTTCTAACACATGAGTTCATTAAATGACCAAATAATAAAACATTGATGTTAGTTATTCAATTCAAAATTTAATAGAAGGTTTCATCGAACCTGACAGTACAATATCTGAGACGTGATCATAATATGTTGAAATATTTGATTGGTCCTCCTCCAACTAGGATAATTCCATAGTTATACGTTGAAAAATGGGGAGTGATACATGATCCCATCTATCAACCGGGTCCTTGAATTCACAATCATCCCATTCATTACTACTACATGGACCACAGAAGCAAGAGATTTTTCTCATCCATATTTAAACTATTGCATTGTCTAATTTTCAAACTGAATGGAATCCACGAGTGCCCTATATTGTTTTTCATTCATAAAACTATGATCGATCTATAATGAACACCTCCCAAAAATATTTATGTACATATCCTTTCCTAGGTGTTTTGTCTTCACATGTTATTGTTCTCTCTCTCATTACTGAAGAACACCATTCAACAATGGATTTTTCTTCTCAAATGAGGGAAGTAGTTGTGCACTCCATTTATTCTTTGTGTAATTCTCTTTTGATGCATGCACCTACTCCATCATGCTCCCCTTTCTCATGCCCAGACTCAAAATTGTTCCAAATATGTGGTACCTTGTGTTTTTTATGAAATATACACAACCATTGAAATACACGAGCATTTTTTAACTATCCCACACAACCATATGACCAAATCCAATGTTGATCCATATGTATGTTCTTCTCCTTAAGGTGATTGTAAAACCACTGAAATAAATGTTGTATGTAGGTTAATTCATGGCACCGATCATCGCTTATGTATAAGTGATACTCCTTCAATATAAATTTATTTTCTTCATTACTATTTGGCCCATGACTATATGTGATATTGAGCATTATGTTGACATTCTCTGAGTGATAATATTGTCTTTGAATCTCATTTTTTTGGGTTGAAGGGTGTATTTCTCAGAAAAATATTGAACACTAATAAGACAGTACCAACGAGAAATGTATCTCTGCATATTCTAAAATGTTTTTCCTACCATCAAGGAACATGGACATGCTTAACATATTGTCATGTCTTTTCGACAAAGTTCTCAATGAAGTCACATACTCGTACCTAGGAAGTCACCAATTTTATATTTTTTATTTCCTTCCCTACGTCAATATCATATGCGTCATATTTAAAGCTTTGCAAGGAAACCTCCTTCCTCCCCAATTCATACTCATCACTTACATGGATGCACTTGATCAATAATTCCATTCCACCACACCTGGGACATGTCCCATATAAGCAAGCTTTTTGATAAAATGTACAACCCTCTGGCCTTATATGGAAGATGTTGTGAATAAATTCTCTAGACGATGATGGCAGCAATATAAATGAGCATTATTGCATGAGGGTGTTCTACAATACATGAAAATGTGTGTGTGTGTGTGTGTGTGTGTGTGTGTGTGTGTGATAATAATAATCATATTCAATGTGACATCTACAAAAACATGTGTTATGAATTTTTTTTATTAGAACATACCAAGGCTTGGATTTATGGAAAGATCTTTTGCCCAAGTTAAGTGCACTATGTATTTTCCTAAATCTCTCATACAATTATGTTTTTGTAATGTCAAGAAAGTGTTTAATATGGGGTTCACAATCCCTAGATCCCCTTCTCAATTTTAGTACATATTTTGGGTTGGAATAAGACCTAATGTTCTCATGCCAGAAATCATGTAATAGTCCCTTAACTGCTCCAATTAACTTCATGTCATAATGAGGTAGCCTACTAGTGAAGGCCCGCAATTTTTTGTGCCACTTTTATCGAGGCTATCTCGTCTATTAGAATACTTTCTAAGGGTTTTTATACTGCATTTCATGAGATGATATATTTTTTGGAGAAAATGATGTCTTCTTGTGACCTTGATAACAATTTATTGTGACAAGACATGTCATGTTGCATTATTATATTTAGAACGATATTTCTTACCAATTTTTTGAAAAGAATTCACAAGGTTTCTAACAATATGTTGGTTTTTTTCTAAAATTTTTTACTATTTTAATTCCTAAAATTCTCGTAACAATGGTGAAACTTCTATATTTTAACAAAGCCAAAAATAATTGACATTTAGTGGAATCAAATTTTGGTTCAAAATATTCTTTAATTATTTTATAACAATGATAATAAATATTTAGTTTAGGTAACTTACCTTCAAGTGATGCTATACCACTATGCATTTACGAGTTCTTCACCACACATTTCTCAATCTAGGTAGGGACGATGAACTTGTATTCTGACACTCTTGACCTCCATGTTTTGAAGTTAATAGTGTTGCAGTCCTTTCCTCTTCAATCACTAGAGGATCAATTTTGGGAAGGGAGTGGGCATTTCCATGAATAGTTTCTGGAACATATGACTATCCAACAAGAGGCTGAACCACGAGAACTTCTTCACCAGAAGACTATGCACCAATTGCCTCTCAAATTTCATCCATTGTATCATTATCTCCAAGCAAATCCTCCATCATCTAGCCATCCAAAACAAATTTTATTGATGAGATAGTGATTTCAGGTACAATAGAATTCTGAACTAGATTGGTCCCTACTAAAATCTGACAATTTTCTTATGGTGATGGAGGAGAAACAACAACAACATCTATTCCACTAGAAATTGGATTTCTCTCTCTTGAAAGTATACATTTTAACATAAGCAATCTTTCCTTTTCTCTTTCTTCATTTACCTTTTGAATGGGTTTTTCTTTCCTCAAAGAATTTCCACTTTGATTCTATAGGTTCCCCATGTTTAAAGAGAACATATTTCTTTCAAGCAAACCACAACAAGTTTTCTTTCCAATGAAAATTGTCTTCCAATTACACAAAGTTGTGTCTTGGTATTACATAACTAACAATTCCAATTCCAATTATACAATTTTTTCTTGGTATTATACAAAAGTAGACAACTAACAATTCCAATTCCAATCACACAAATTTGTCTTAGTATTACACAAGAAGAGACAACTAACAATTCCAATTCCAATGACACAAATTTGTCTTCCAATTCTTCCCACAATTGTCTTCCAATAGCACAAAAGTGTTTGTGAATTAAACAAGAATACAAAAAGAAGAAAAACCTATCTACTATGTCTATTTTTATGTACAGATGTCGAGATTTTTTGATCTTTTGAGATAGATGAGGTTAAGGAGTGTGCTTGACACATATCCCTTCCTAGTAGGAAGCCTCATGCATTCTTGCTGGGCAGGGATGAGTGTTAAGAACACTCTACCTTATTTATTTCAAGTCACAAGAGCATGTGTGCACTATTAATGGAATTAATATAACATTTATTGTAGACCAAACAAATTTATGAATAAATATGTATATGGGTTTGGGGACAACTAGGACCTAAAGGATTAATATTTAAAGTGTTTTGAAGTAAAGAGAAATGGTTAGAGAACCAAGATGGAGATGAAAGGGTTGTGGGGCCTTTAACAAGAGGTATAGGCATAGTGCACTTAGGGATTGAGCAAGGATGGGGTTAAGGGTTGAGTATAGTTTATTCCTAGTGTTATACAGTTATGTCCCACATGATCACTTGATGGGCATCATCTAGGGGTTAACAGTTTGAAACACTAAATCATACCACCTTTCCCCTGAGTTTACAGTGCCATTTTTCTTGGTAATTAGTTTCCCATTTACAATCTATGACCAAAAAGTGTTGGTCACTCCTTGTTCTCTTGCAAAGGGCGGTCAGTTTCTCCCTGCAAAAATGTAGGGTGCAACTGGGTCTATTACTCCCCATTTAGGATTGGTTTTGGGAGATCATATCAAACCCAAGATATTTCATGGTTTGACCTCGAGAATCTTTTCATTTTGGGCATCAAGATATTATCCAAACCAAATTTTTATCTTATCCCTAAAATCCTATCAATAATGGGGGTATCTCATGGGAAAAGGCAGGGCAGGGAGAAAGCAAAAAAAAAATTATTTTGGAAGTTTGATTACAAAGCTTGGGAAAGGAATGCATGAAATTTATTGTAAGGTGTGATCCATTTTTTTTTTATCAATAGAAGATGTAAAAAATTAATTCCCTTTACCTGGATGTGTATGGAATTTCTATATTTTTTTGTGGAGAATTAATTTTTTCATTTATTATGATACATTATTAATATATCATTAATTTATACATGATTAGTTTGATCTTGTGAAATGTTTTTTTGTCTCCATGTGTGCATATATAACATGGTAAGAGTGAAGGGAATATTCATGGAAGCTAATATCTAAGGAGTGTGCAGGGACAACCGTCAGATCATCGAGTAAGCCTTCCATTCCATCCACTTGTAGATCATTTTCATGTATAATTATATCTAGGAAAATATATCGTTTATATCTCTATTTTGTCTTAGGTCTAGGAAGAGACTAAGGGAGTTATCTCCTATAGGGTTAATATACCCTACAACATAAAGGAGACTCCATTGGGGATGCCACTACCTTTTAGATATTTTTTCTTCCTCAGTTTCTTTGATTTTCCTTTACAATATCCTTGCTTGTTGTAAGCCCCAATTTTTTTTCTTGATCTGTTAGTAAGTCTTTTCCCAGGCTATTTGAAAATTCTCAGTCTCAAATCTAATGAATCTTCTCCAAATCTATTTATTTTTGAAATCGTATGGTTGTGGTCACGATTTGTATATATACACAGAGTGACCTTACCCTTGCTAGTCGCTTGTTGCTCCATTACTGGGTGCGACCTCCCTCACACTTTAGGGAGCATTTGTTACACACCTATTTGTACCTCTTTAGTGTGGGAGTTTTTGTCATAATCCCTGAACATGTTGGAGGATACATTTATCATATGAAGGTCAAAATACTATGTGCACATGTATTATTCATTTTTATTGAAAAAAGGAAATTATTTTAGCGTGAGAATCCACCCCACATCTAGTTTCCTAATCTCAAGGAGAAGTTCAGAGTCTCATGGATGGCTGAGATATTTTCTCAAAAAAATATCCTAATTTGATGGAGCTTGAGAGATATTTCCTCCTTAAAATCCTTTAGATATGTTTTCTCGCAAAAAATCTTGGATACCCCAATTTAGTGGATCTAGTGAGTGATTTCCACCATGGTGGTTAAGCCTCCAAATCATATATAATGAGGGAATTCCAAGGTAAAAAGGGAGGAAAGGAGAAAGTAAGTTTATATTGGAGGATTAATCTTGGAGATTGGGAAAAGAATTTGGTTAGAGTTTCATTAGGCTATCAAATTGTAAGTTGTAAAATATTTTGTTTGATCAATAGAATATGCATGTGAATTTCCCTCTTATTTGATTGTATATGATTATCATAATATTTGGAAAGAATTAGTATGTTCATGTTGTATCATTATATCTATTATAATTATATACATGATACATTTGATCTTGTGAAAGGAACTTTTTTGTGTCTTCATGTGTGCAGAACAATGTTTGCAAGAGAGAAAGACATATTGGAGAAAGCAAACACCATAGGAGCATGCAATAAAAACCATCAGGTGACCGGGTAATCCCTTTTATTCCTTTCACTTATAGATAATTTCTATGTATGATTTAGATATAGGAAGCTCCATCGTTTGTATCTGTATTTTTTTTTAGGTCTAGGGAGAGCCTAAGGGAGGTAACTCATGCATGGTGAAAATATCCTACAATAGACTATATTCATACCCATATCTGATATATCTATCTCATATATATTAGTTCTTGCACTTTCACGATCATAGTCATGCGAGATTCATGCCCACATAGAGACCAAAACCTTGTGGTCTACAACTTCTCCATTGTAGGGAACGAACAATCCCTTTTGGTCGTAAGTTGCTCCATTGTAGGGTGCGACCAGCTTGAGAATTGCACTACGAGGAGCGACCAATATATTTTGGTCTCCATTGAGCCCTCTACAAGGAGAAACCATATATTTGTGGTCTCCCTGTGGTCATTAATAGGGAGCAACTAGGGTCCGAAAGCCAATTTTTGAAGGGATATTCTTCAAACAAGGCCCATATTTGGTTTTTCCCTTTCTTCCACCCCACCAGATCTCTCTTAGATTTGTCCCAACAGTACATTTTGAGATCTTTTGATGCTTGATGACCTACTTTATTGCATTATTTTTTTTTTATATCCTTTGCATTTGCATTTAGTTATTTTCATTCCATTTGAAAGAAAGAAAAAAAAGATGTTGCATTAAAAAAAAATCATTGCATGATTTTTGCTCCTTAGGAGGGTACTTGGTTCCATCTAATACTTGTACCTATGGATGTGCATTATAGAGTAGTTGTGGGTAACTATTTCTCATATCTTTGTTGATGGCCTCATCTCCTGTCTTCGGAAGATCCTTACTTCCTTTTTTCCCTGTTACAAGGGAGTTGTTTTCTTTATATTATCTTATATGGATTTTGGTTGTGTGTTCTCTTTAATCTAGAAGAACTTAATTTGATTTTGTGTCTATGGAAAAAATTCCTGGGACTAGCGACCAAGGAACCCCTTTTCACGGGGAACCTTTAGTTTTTCCTTGTTTTGGAAACGTTGGTCCTCCCTATATTGCTACATTGAGTCTTCTTGGATTCACCATAGGGTTAGCAGTATGCTTTTTTTCCACTCTGAAGATCCCAAATGTTTCTGGTTCTTTGAATGCAACCCCTCCACCCCAAGAACATCAACCTCGTGTTGACCTTTTTCCTTCTTCACCAATTGCATCTTCTTCCCTTTCTTCTTCTTCACCCAGTGAAATAACTGATGCTAGTAACTAGGAGGATAAGTAGAAGAAGAAAATGAAGATTAAGAAGAATAATTATAAGCAAGGGAGAAAACAACCAACCATTGTTCAACATGTTGGGAGTGTTGATTATGTTGGAAAACCTATCAAAAAAAGTTGTAAACCCAAATTCCCTTGCAGGATTTGTAAGGGTGACCACCTTCTTAGAGATTTCCCTGGTGTTCCCAAGGTCTTAGAAGTGTGTTCTACCAGTTCTACACAACCCATGTCGTCATCCTCTAGAAATCATGTTGATAAAAATGCATCAACCAATGATCATACGGTTAGGGGAAAAAGAGGTAAGATCAATATTCCTTGTTGGTTATGCAAGAAAATGCATCACACTTACCTTTTCCCTCATATGGATGTACCTTAAAAAATTTTGGAATACATTGTTGTTTCCCAACAACAACATCCAACTTCTTCCCATGAGTCCTCTCCCAACCCACCCTTGGTTGATGAAGTGGTCAATATGATTCCGTCATCGGTCAATCCCACTCTTCCCTTGGAGATTGAATTTGATAATGCTCAAAATCTTCTTGTCCCTATAATTCTTCCAGACAAGGGGGCATTTCACCCATTTCATCAGAACCCCCTCCAAGTATTGAAGTCATTTCCTTTGATTGGAATAGACTGATGTATCCTCATCTTCCTTCCTAACTCCCTTTTCAAATCATTATGAGAACTTATGATAAGAAAATATATCACACTATTATAGATGAAGGTTCTTCTATCAACATTTTATCCTCAACTTCTTGGGAAGCTATTGGTTCCCTGAGTTTGTGTTGGTCACCCATCATTTGATGGATTTTAATAGACAATCCAGTGAACCTTTATGGATGCTTCCTCAACTTCCCATTACCTTAGGAGAGAAAATTGTTTGTATTGATGTTATGGTAGTTCAAGGTCCCTTGGATTTTAATTTTCTCCCTGGCAGGGACTATGTCTATGCTATGAAAGCTATCATGTCCACACTCTTCAGAGTGATGCATTTCCATCATAATGGAAACACAATGAGAATTGACCAACTTTGGTTCATTAGTCCTGATCTAATTTTCGACCATTTGAATGCCTTGAATGTTCCTTATATTCAAGTGGTATCCCCCTCACCATAGGTTAATTATGTGGAATCATGTCCCATGCATTCAAATCCAAATGAAAAGGAATTACCATGTCAAAATTAGTTCGAGTAGTTGACATGGTGAACCACTCAATAGGGGATTTACAACCTGATCTTCCCCTCATTACCCCTACTAATTCCCTTGACATGTATTCCTTCCAAAGCATTGTTCTTCTATCTAATGAAGACCTCTTGGAAGCCATGGCCAAGGGATTTGAGCATAGTTCCCTTTCTTTGTCAAGATTGTTAAAAAATGAAACATGAACCCATGAGCATATTTCATTGTCTATGTCAAGCGCATTAAAAAATGAAATAGACCCCCCTCCAATTTATTTAAATTTTAAAACGGAATCTCAAACCTAAACCTTCCTTTCCTCCACCTATGTCATTCGATCCTCTTTCTTCCTCCCTCTCTGGTGAACCTATTCTTATTAGTATCTAGGTGTCTAATTAGGTGTAGAAGAAGAGTCTGTGGATGACATGAAGCTTGGGGGGAATGTCTCTAGCCTCTGGACACCATGCTAGAGTTAAGACACTAGCTTCTCCCAATCATGCTAAGGTAAAAGTACCAACCTATGGAAATCATGTTGGGAAGAAAATCCATTAATTAGTATCACCCGAGAAACGTTTCATTCCTAGTTTCAAGATTGCATAAAAATGAAACCAAACCCAAGCATAGTTTTTCTCTATGTCAATCGTGTCTAAAAATGAAACCTACCTCAAGAATAGTTTATTTTATATTTTCAAGACCACATAAAAATGAAACTAATCCCAAGAATAGTTTTTCTCTTTTTCAAGATTGTGTAAAAATGAAACCAATCCCAAGCAAAATTCTTCTATATTTCAAGCTTGTGTAAAAATGAAGCCTACCCCGAGCATAATTTCATTCTTTGTTTCAATATCATGTAAAAATGAAACAAACAACCATGACCTTAGTCTTTGTTCTTTCTCGTTCTCATAAATACATGAGAATAAGTTATCGAGTAAACTTTTTCACTTTTTCGGGATCGTAAAAACTAAACTAAAAGTGAACTCTTTGGAGTCTCATTTAAGCTCTTTTTAGACTCTTTAAACATGAAAATATCATCGAGTGACATTGTTTCCTTTCACACTCGTTAAATGGACTTGAAAGGATGTCTATTAAGTGTAATTTTATCCATTTTTCGGACCATATGGACTAATTAAAAAAAATGAATACTCTAGTAAACCTTGGCTAGAATAGTTCTACCTTTTATTCTTTTATTCTTTTTCAAGCTCGGGAAACTAAATTTACAAAAAAGAACATCCTTGTAGTCTTTTGTGTCCTTTTAGACTCTCTAAATATGAAATGACACACGAGAATTTACTTTCTTGGGATCATTAAATCCATGATATTGTATATGGAGTTTTCTTTAATATATTTCTAGACTCCTTAAACATCGAAAAGACAATAGATCACCATTCTCCGCCCCAGGCATAATTCTATTTTCTTTCGCGCTCACTTAAACATGAAAGAAACAAAAAGAGTGGGGTTTTTTTCCCTCTATTCATCTTCACAAATGGTAGTCGTCTATTAAGTCTCCCTTGAAAAATGCACTTGTTTTGCATCTTTGTACAACAATAGGGTTATCCATTGTCTTTGAATCATTACCATATCCATGCGTTCTCAGACTCCATTGACTATTTACCCTTCCAATCTCCCATGATGAGTGTTTTGTTCCTTATCAATTCAACGCTACCAATTCAAGTCAATTGTCATGTTATTTTGTTCAAGGGAAGTTATCCTATGTTAGCCATTTGCATTCCTTTATCCCATTCCTTCCGACCATCCCTGCATCATTTGTGATCTACCATTACATTATTCACACCACCTACATTTATATGTTTTGTGTTAATTTATGGAAGATACATAAAGTCCCTCCTTCGACTAGGACTTGCATACATCAGTGCCAGGCTTCCTTGCATTTTAGTGGTGGGTTTACATCATTGTCTCATGTTGAATGAATCTATGAGTGTTCGAATTCAACTCATATATTCACACTCATTAGATTGTACTAGGTATATTGGGTTCAATCTTCATCATCTATGGATTCCCTCATGTTTGTCAATGATCTACATCAATGATTGGTAATTAGACACTTTCTACCATGCTTGGCATCAACTCATTTATTTTCATGTTGTAGATTAATACCATTGGGATTTGGGATGAAGACCTTGGGTTGAGACCACTACATTCCTGAATGGAATTTCCCTCCCAAGTTGCGATGAGTTATTCATGAGTACTTCAAACATCACTCGAGAATTGAGTACTCTCATTGATTTGTATATTATGACATAGAACCACATTTGTACCTGGTCATGGCTATGCTCTCACTTGTGACATGGATCCACAATGAATTTTTTTATGGAAATGATCTAGTTCCTTATTTCATGCATCGATATGTAGTGTATATTTGGTGGATATGCTTACTTTCTATTATTGAGCATGGGTATGCCTTCCTCGGGGATTTCATTATTAAGTCATAATGATGATGGTTTCTTTCTAGGTTCCTTCACTCAAATCTCTATGATTTGTTTTGTAAATTATTTGGGCCATCAGACACCTCTTCTGACCTCACACTTTAGGGGGAATATATTATACAATTATTTTCCACCTATTCACTTGATGGGAACCGTCTAGGGGTTAGCAGTATGAAACATTGAATCATACTAATTTTCCCCTGAGTTTACAGTACCTTTTTTCCTGGTTGTTGGTTGCCCATTTATATCCTGTTACCAAAAAGTGTTGGTCACTCCTTGTCCTCTTGAAAAGGGTGACCGATCACTCCCTTAAAGAATATAGGGTGTGATTGGGTCTATTACTCCCCATTTAGGCTTGGTTTCAGGTGATGAGATTAAACCCCAAATTTTTCATGGTTCGACCTTGAGACTATTTTCATCTTTGTCATGGAGATCTTATACAAACTACACTTTAATATTATCCCTACTATCCTATAAATAATGGGGGTATCTCATGGGAAAAGGAGCGGGGGTGTAATATCCCAAGACTTATCCCCAATTGTAATAGTAAATGTAATATGTTTTATAGGATGGTGAGCCAAATTATAAGTTAGGAGGCTTATGTGATGATTAGGCCTGAGATCCTAGATGCTAAAGGCCAATGAGACTATTTTTGTATATGTAAATACCCATATCATTAATATAATACATTGTTGTGTGTAGACCAACCACAATAAAAGATAATGGGGGACTAAACTCCACTAGGTAGGGAAAGGGAAGGGGATAAGAGGCTAGGAAAAAGGGCTAATCTTGAGGGCTTATCTCTAAGGGAATATTATGATATATTTCCTAAAATACTAAGGTTTGGGAAATAACTCATGTTATCCTAAGTTCCTTTGGGGAAAGGAATGAAAATCAAGTGGAGAGGAATGAGCTCCAAGAGAGCCATGTGTCAATCTGAGCGCATGTAGTTATATGTGGGGAAATCAGTTCATTTTAGGGGGTTCTCTTCCATTATTTCTAGGCTTCCGATGCACTCACGCATGCACGCAAGGAGGGATTACCTCCATTGTTTACCTTTGAACATGCACACATGTCTGAAACCTGCACACATTCTGGAGCCATATCCTGTGTTTTCTTATCATCAGTTGAATCTTGTGATCCTCCTGGGTGGCACAATGAACCTGTGCCTACCTAAGCTTGTGATGTACTTGAATGTTATGAGAAGTTCCTATTTCCAAACCCGAAATTTGTGGTTGCCGCTTTTACTTGTGCATTAGTTGAACGTTGAAGTTGTTTTCACCTAAGCCTGTTGGTGGTTATATCGGAGAGGGAATGAAGAGGCATTTTTTCATGCCCATGGAATGAAGAGCTAGGTTATCAGGCCTATGAGCAATTCTCTCTAGGTGAGAGAGTTTGTTGGAAAAGAAGAGGTAGGTTTCTAGGCCTATGAGAAACTCTCTCTAGGTGAGAGTGGTTGTTGGGGAAGTGATTTCTCCTAGAGGGATCCCAACAACAACTATAATGCTTTGAAAATTCTTGTTTGGCTTGTTGTCGAAACCATTAAAGGGAAGTGGGGAAGCCAAAAGACTATTGAGAAGAGAAGGGGCACACTTCCTGGTGTGGGATAGTCACATGGGGAATGAGAGGTTGTAGGTTGTGGGTATAAGTTGGCTCCTAGAAGGGAATCCTTCCTGATTGACTGAGTAGCATCATGTTGTCTCATCCCAGCCTAGGAATCCCTTTACTCGAGTGGAGTTTAGTCCCATCTTGGGGGTGCCCATTGCTAAGAGTGATGAGCAACGTGGTCTATGGCTGGGAGGTTTGTGGAAGGTCTGGACACAGTTGATGGTCTTCTACAAAAAGATAAGTACCATTTCTATGTTCATTTACATGCTATGTATTTGTACATGTCTAATATTTATAAGTATTTCCTATATATGTTGTATGTGTAGGCTTATTGTTATTTCCACATTAATATGTATATTAGCATAATGTAATTGTTTGTTAATTTATATATGTATGATGTTCCGTAAGAGTTTATGTGTACCATATCCTAGCAGGTCTATGGATGGGTATGTTACATTTTGGTTATCATAAGCTCAGTAAGAGTAGCATGGTCTTTCCTGGGAGGCTGGGGGTGTTACAAAATTGGTATCAAGGTATGAAATATTTTAGGTGGCTTGCCCCAACTTGGGTGGTCAGGGGTATTACAAAATGGTATGGGAGCATGGAATTTTTTAGGTGGCATGACTAGCTTGGGAGGCCGGGGTATGTTAAAAAATGGTATTAGAGCCCATGGTTTCAACACTAAGCGTGGATGGGCCATGTAAATGGAAATTGAAGAAGAAATTTTAGAATGAATTGTTGTTGAAATAGACAAAATTTGAATTTAAGATCATTCATGAGTGTCAGGAGGGCATTGAGGGAACAACTTGACTGTGTTCAGAAGCTCTGGAAGTTTAGTAGTTCAAGAAATCCAGCAAAGGAAGGAAACCATAATAACTGTGGTTATGTGCCAAAAAACTAAATTTGAGTCGTTGGATCTGTTCGGGAGAAGGAAGACCCTTCACAACCATTAGATCTAGAAAAATCAGCATGGTGGTTAAGCACTGAAGTCCTTTGGGACTTCTCCACTCCATTTTTTTATTTTCTTTGTCATAAAAGAGGAGAAATACCTGAAGCTCCAAAGTATCATATTGGATTTACATCGCAGATCATTTGGGAGAAGGTGAACCCTTGGATTTCCCAAGTGGTTCAACAGTTCAACGATTCAGGGAAATCCATTTGAGATTGCGCGGAGTGGAGTTTTCTCCGAAGTCCCAAAGTCTAGAACCACTATGGACTGTCCATTATCAGAGACACATGTCTGTAGATAAGATTGTTTGGGAGTTTGGTAGTTCAAGGGTTGGGGAAAGTTCAACAGAGAAAACTATCAAAGCTCAGAGCTCTGAAGACTCAGAGCCCTGAAGTCTTGAAGCTTCGAGAAGTAGTTGTTTGAAAGTTTAGAATTCGGGGGAATTAGAGTGTGCTAGTGTTGGATCTCCTAAAACCCAAAATTAATAAGTTCTAGAGTGCAACTGTGACATGGTAGTATGACTGTTGGTTGTGGAGCCTGATTATCTTCCTGATTTAGAGGTCCTTACTTTCAGCCGTGTTTATACCCCATGAATTATTTACACCCCAGAAGTATGTACACTCTTCCACGCGGGGGAGTGCAGAGGGGGGGTACCCCCTCTGCGGGGTCTG
>JZKD02S2248471.1:202949-213014 GCA_000966675.3 Picea glauca
TCCACCAACAAATGACAAAGCAGTGAAACTTGGTGAGAATAATTCCAAAGCCAAAAATGCACTTTTGAATGGTCTCAGTGATACGGTATTCACCAAAGTTGCACATTGTAAATATACTAAAGAAATTTGGGACAAGCTTTAAAATATTTATGAAGGAGATTCAAAAATCAAAGCAACAAAGATTCAAACTTACAGAGGTCAGTTGGAAAAACTAAAAATGAAGGAATATGAAGATATCGCAGCCTACTTCTTACGAGTCGATGAAACAATGAATAAAATAATTAGATTGGGAGAAGAAATCGAAGAATTTGTAATTGTTAAAAAGGTACTAAGATCTCTTTCTGTGAGATTCAACCCTAAGATATCATCACTACAATAAAGATCAGATCTAAACTCAATAAGCATGGACGAACTGCATGGAATATTCACAGCATATGAGATGAGAATTGAATAGGAAAATCCTGATGTAAAAGAAGCAACCTTCAAAGAATAAAAAATATCAAAGAAAAATAAAAAGGAACAAGAAGAATATAGCAGCAGCAGCGACCTCTCGGAAGATGATGAAGAAGTGGCCAACTTCATCAAAATATGAACAAGGCAACCAATGGTAGGTATAGAGGTAAGATTCATTTAATTTGTTTTAATTGTGATGGTATTGGTCATTTTGTTAAGAAATGTCCTCATAAGAAAAAGAAAAATGATGAACGTTACTCAAAAGGCAGACAAACATATAAAGGTAAAAGAACTACAAAGAAAGTTTTCAAGTAAATATTTTGTACCAAATAAGAAATCTTATCATCAGATGAAGATGAAGTCAATGATAGTGAAACAGGGAGACTTTTATTGATGGAAGTAGAAGACTCTAATAAATAAGAATCCGAAGAAGAATATAAAGAAGAATATGAAGAAGAAATTGAAGAGGCAAAATGATGCAGGAGCATCCCTCACGACAAGCAAAACCAACGTGGAAGCAGAAGACAACTGGAAGGTGTCCAGCGCAAGTTTTTGAATTTTTAAATCTTCCCTTGAAGTTGATGTGTTGAATATAAATGAGATCATTTAATTTAGGCGCCTTGGTAAAAATGTAATCAGACCTCGAGCCATACGCTCTCGTCTGAGACAGACAGAGGCATTTATAGTAGTAGTTGCAGGTAGATAGAATTGAATATTTAGATTAGACAGTTCTAGAAGAAGGAGGGAAAAACCGATTATAGACGCCCTCATTTGTATCATTGTAACATTAAGCAACAAGAGTTAGAAGAATTTAGAGCATAGGAGAATAGCAGGTAGTTGTAGAAGACATCCATGTACAGATCTTGAATTAATAGAGAAGTTGATTCAAATTCATGGCTGTTGTGTTATTCTGTGTGTGTGTGTGTTGAATGTTCTTCTTATGAATATCACTTCCTGTTATGCATTTTTTATCATGCTGTGTGTATGACTTCATGTGTCGAGATTGAGGTCTGAGAGGAAGTGAGGTGAGTTACAATTGTTTCTCTTTTGAGCAAGGATTCCTGCAAGGAGTGCAGTTGGAGTCATCCGCAAGGAGTGCGTTGACAGAAGGCTGAAGGAGTTAAACTCTTGTTCTCAAAGCTCTCAAAAGTGAAAGTAGGTTGCTAAAGCCGTGCAAGGAGTGCACAGGCTGAAGAGGAAGTCTCAGTTGTAAATCTGAGCAAAGGAGATCTAAGATTGCTGCTGGAGGAGTGTGCAGAGTCGAGGGACTTCAACACTTAGACGTGATCAAAGATTTGCTGCAAGGAGTGCGTGCAATAAGTTCTCTGAAATAATTGAGAAGTCGAGAACAAGCTCAGGAGGTATAGGCCTTCGAGTTCTTCGAAGAAAAAGTGCAGGGAAGCTGCTGTTGGAAGTCGGAGGAAAGCATCGCAGGTTGACGGGCGAGCAAACGAGTCTCGTGGAGAGACACTTCTTTATTTCGTAGAATCCTCGAGGGGAGAACGGATGGACGAAATCTTTGGAGGAGATTCCACAAAGTTCCGAGAGTTGTTGGATCTCCTAGAAGTACAAGGTAGTTACAGCATAGGCGTGGAGAGGATTCAAAGCTCAGGAGGGATAGCACCGTTGATCCAAGTCGGTCAGAGCTATTGGATTGTTCATGAGATCGTGTATCGGGACCTTGTGAGAAAGGACTCAAGGATTTGGGCGCGAGGATCGTGAGGTTGGGAGAAGTGAGATTCTGACCGTTGGAGGACAGGTGGCACCTCGCATATCGGGAGCTCGTAAGTGGAAGGGTTAAGAAATTGGCGTTAAAAGTTGCGAGACACGAGGCCATGAGGCAACGAAGTGGCGAGGAGGCTGTGAGCCATCCATCTAAAGAAGACAGGTGGCAGAGATCGGGAAACCTCGCGAACTTGGGGGTTCGCGGGTTGAGAGCCCAAGGGTTGGGTGCTCAAATTCGCAAGGATGCGAGCAGCGAGAGAAGGACAGTCGTTGGATCCGGGTCGCAGGAGGACCGTTGGATCTGCACATGGGTTCATGCATCGGAGCCTCATGAGAAAAGGCTCGGGAACTTGACCTCGTGAGAAGAGAAGTCGCGAGGGAGTGAGGTCACGAGTTTCGGCACCTCAGACCTCGGGAGTTGACAGGGAAGTTACTCAAATTCGTGAGTAGCGAAGTCGCGAGGGAGCAAGGTAGCGATAGCGGAAGTCCCGAGAGAAGTGACGGGTGTGGACGAGTTAAGTCACACGTGTGCCTCGGAGTTTCATCACCTCGGGTATCGGAGGTTGGAGAACTGAAAGTTTGGTACCGCGAGTAGCGAAATCCCTCAGTGAAAAGTTAGCGAGTTGACGGACCATCGGATCTCGGGGATCCGAGAGCCCAGCGTTCAACTTTTTAAATTACGAAGTCACGAGTTCCAATTCCCTGAAAAATCAAGGAAGGGGGATCGCACGAGAGAACTGCGGGGAGCGGATTTCCCGATAGGGAAATAGAAGAACCTTAGAGTTCTTCAGGCCGAGAAGAAGAAGATCCTATGAGCGGACGTGCCCGAGGTTGGGGCACGCCTGTGTCAAGTGGTATTAGAGCTTGAATTCTTGTCTGTATATTTCAGGCAGGAAGAGGAAGAGGAGGAAAGAACTCTGATACACACGTCAAGTGGTATCAGAGCTCGAATTCTTGTCTGTATATTTCAGGCAGGAAGAGGCAGAGGAGGAAAGCACTCTGATACACATGTCAAGTGGTATCATAGCTCAGAAAAAGATTCTTTTCTTTCTGTAGCAAAGGACGGAGAAATTCACCATGCCGCCAAGGAGAAGAGGTAGACAATCACCCGATCCAGAGGAGGAAAGGGAGTTGTCCAGAGACAGAGGTAGGCAAGTACAGAATCCAGATGTGGAAAGAGGAATGCGAAATCGTCATGCCAGAATGGAGGGCATGGAGATAAGACAAAGGCGTAATGATGATGTAGGAGATATCAGTGAATCCGAGGATGAACATGATGCTGGACATGAAGAAGAGGAAATACCAATAGAAGATGCAGCCAATGAGTGTTTAATTAAGGCTATCGCTCGGATGAGTTCGAAAACAAAGATGGAAATTCCAGCCTATGAAGGGAGTCTGGATGCAGAAGAGCTGCTAGACTGGATTAGAGCTCTTGACACTTACTTCGATTATGAAGATATCGAAGATGAAAAGAAGGTCAAACATGCCATCACAAGATTAAAAGGACATGCAGCCTTATGGTGGGATGAACTGCAAGCTGATAGGCATTGCCAAGGCATAATTCATTCCCGGGGATTATCAAATTTCTCTGTTCAGGAAGATGCAGAACCTGAGACAGAAGCTGATGACAGTGAAAGAGTACACTGAGGAATTTTACAGGTTAAATATCAGGGCAGGTCATCGTGAAAGAAATTATGAAAAGGTGGCCAAGTATCTAAATGGCCCGAGGTATGATATTCAGGATGAATTAAATATGGCAACCATCCGAATGGTGGAGGATGCTTACCAATTGGCTCTGAAAGCTGAGGAGAAGCTGAGCTGTAAACAAAGTCAGAAAGGCCGAGGCAGGAGTCATCCCAAAGGCAAGTCGGTTGCCCAAGATAAATACCAGAAGCCCAAGGATGACTGGAAGAAACCTCATACTCAGACAGAGAGAGGTGGATGTTCGTAGCGAGGGAGATATACTAAGAAAAGAGAACAACATACTGAGTAGAGAGGAGGGTATGCTGATAATAATAGATTTCCTCGTACCAGAGGTAGAGGAAGAGGAAGAGGTGGAGTCATCACATGCTTCACATGTGGAAAAAATGGGCACAAGTCATTCGAGTGTCTAGAGAAAAGGAAAGAAACTGGAGAAGCTCACATCGCCGAGGCACAGAGGCGAGATGTTGAGGCAGAGTACGCTGAAGGCGGAAAATCGTTGGTGATGCGAAAAGTCCTCTTGATGCCAGAGAAAGAGATGGAAAACTCAGCACAGAGGAATAGTCTTTTTAGGACTGCTTGCAAGACCAAGGATAGAGTGTGCAAGGTCATCGTGGACAGTGGAAGCACTGATAATCTCGTTTCAACTGAGATGGTAGAAAATATGGAGCTAGAGACAACTGATCATCCAAATCCATACAAAGTTTCATGGCTACAGAAGGGACATCAGGTAAATGTCACTAAACAGTGCTTAGCTGACATTAAGATAGGAGGATATAATGATAAAATTTTATGTGATGTTATTCCTATGGATGTCTGTCATTTATTGTTGGGTAGACCTTGGCAATATGATAGAAATGTAATTCATGATGGGAGGATGAACACCTATACCCTGAAGAAGAATGGGAGGACTCACATGGTGTGTCCAATTGAAGATAAAGGGGTGAAACCGGAAGTAAGCAACAGAGTACTTCTTATGAGTGGGAAGGAACTTCTTACAGAAGTTAAGAAGAAGGAGGATCCACAATTCTTTGTGGTCAGAAAGTCAAGAATTGTTCTGACTAGTGCAAGGGTGGATGATGCCAGAAGAAGTTCAGGAACTGCTGGAAGAGTTCGCTGATATTGTAGTGGACGAATTACATCATTCGTTTCCACTGATGAGAAGTGTGATTCATTAGATATACCTCGTACCAGGAGCTATTTTTCCAAACAAAGCCGTGTACAGATTGACGCTGCAGGAGAATGAAGAGGTTAAAAGATAGGTCCAGGAGTTGTTGGACAAAGGCTTGGTCAGGGAAATCTTGAGTCTGTGTGTTGTTCCAACAGTACTCAGTCCGAAGAAAGATGGAGGCTGGAGGATGTGCATTGATTCAAGAGCCATCAACAAGATAACTATCAGGTATAGATTCATGTTGCCAAGGATGGATGATCTGATGGATTGCTTAAGTGGGGCAAATTTTTTTTCAAAGATAGATTTGAAGAGTGGATATCATCAGATTCATATGAGAGAAGGTGACGAGTGGAAAACAACATTCAAGACAAATGAAGGTTTGTATGAATGGATGGTCATGCCGTTTGGATTGACAAATGTACCAAGTACCTTTATGAGGTTGATGAATGAAGTTCTGAAGGAGTTCATCGAGAAATTTGTCATTGCGTATCTGGATGACATATTGGTTTTCAGCAAGACAAGGGCTGAGCATTTGAAGCATTTGGCTATTGTGATGAAGAGATTACAGCAAGAGAAGTTGTTGATAAATATGAATAAGTCCTCATTCATGAAGACATAACTCATTTATTTGGGGTTTGTTATTTCATCAAATGAGTTGAGGATGGATCCAGATAAGGTGGAGGTAATCAAGAATTGGCCATCACCAAGGAACGCATTTGAAGTGAGGAGTTTTCATGGATTGGCTAGTTTCTACCGAAAATTCATCAGGAATTTTAGTGGAATTAGTGCAGCAATGATGGATACAATGAAGAAAAGACATAAATCTTTTCATTGAACGAAAAAGGCAGAGAAGAGTTTCAATTTATTGAAACGAAATATTACAGAGCAACCAATTTTGGTGTTGCCAGATTTTCAGAAAACATTTCAGGTGAAATGTGATGCAAGTGGGTTGCCATAGGAGTAGTCTTGAGCCAGGAAGATAGGTCGATTGCATATTTCAGTGAGAAGCTGAATGAGGCAAAATAAAAGTATTCCACATATGATAAGGAATTCTATGCCATCATACAGGCATTTAAGAAATGGAGGCACTATTTGATTCCAAAGGAATTTGTTTTATATAGTGATAACCATGCATTACAATTTGTGACTCAACAGGAAAAGTTGAATCAGAGGCATGCTAAGTGGGTTGAATACATGCAAAATTTCACTTTTGTAATAAAACATATTTCTGGTACTGCGAACAAAGTTGTTGATGCTTTGAGCAGGAAGTGTTTGCTATTGCAGGAATTCAAAGTTAGGACGTTAGGCTTTGATGATCTTAAGAACATGTATGCAGATGATTCAGACTTTAAGGAAGCTTATGAAGTAGCTGAGAATCCAGTTCTCAGAGACAGAAGTCAGTGGATAGAGTACGTGATCCAGGACGGATTGTTGTTCAAAGACAATCAACTGTGTATTCCATATTGCTCCATGAGAGAGAACTTGTTGAAAGAGAAGCACAGTGGTGGATTAGCAGGACATTTTGGCCATGATAAGACATTTGCAAAACTGAGTGAGTCATACTTTTGGCCAGGTATGCGGTCAGAAGTCAAGAAGTTTGTAGACAGATGCAGAATCTGCCAGCATTCAAAGGGAAGAAAGAAGAATGCAAGATTTTATCAGCCATTGCCCATGCCTGAGAAGCTGTGGGATGAAATTAGCATGGACTTTGTGTTGGGATTGCTGAGGACACAAAGAGGTGCTGATTCAATCTTTGTGGTAGTTGATAGGTTTTCTAAGATGGCACACTTCATTCCATGCCAGAAGACCAACGACGCGACTCATATCACAAATTTGTTTTTCAAGGAGGTCGTCAGACTTCATGGATTGCCGAAAAGCATAATTTCGGACAGAGACACAAAATTCATAGGGCATTTTTGGAGGACATTGTGGAAGAAGTTGGGAACTAATTTAATGTTTAGTTCTGCTTATCATCCTCAGACATATGGACAAACAGAAGTAGTCAACAGAAGTCTGGGAGATTTGTTGAGGAGCTTGGTGACAGAGCACCATAGCAGTTGGGATAGCATATTACCACAAGCAGAGTTCGCATACAATGATTCAGTGAACAGGAGAACAAGAAAAAGTCCATTTCAGATTGTATATGGAAGACAGCCAAGAGGATTTTCTGAGTTGAGGGATTCAGGACAGACTGATACTAGCAGCGCTAGTGCAGGAGAATTCACTAAAGCAATGAAGGAACTTCACAGCCAAGTGAAGGAGTGGCTATTGAGATCAAGCCAAGAGTACAAGCGCAGAGCAGATCAGCATCGGAGACAACTTCAGTTTGAATTTGGTGATCTAGTTCTGGCACATTTGAGGAAAGAAAGATTCCCGAGAGGAACATACAACAAAATGAAGATGAAGAAAATTGGGCCATGCAAAGTCTTGAAGAAGATGGGACATAATGCTTATGAAATTGAGTTACCGAATGGCATTGGAATATCTCTGATATTTAATGTTTCAGATTTATATCCATATAAAGATGATGAAGCAGAAGCAGAAGGTGATGATCAACCAGAGGTCCAGTGGCAGAAGCAGATGCCAGTTGCAGAAAATCCACAGATGGAGCAGATACTGAATAAACGAGTGGGTAAGAAAACCAGAAGGAAAGAATATTTCAAATATTTGGTCAAGTGGAAAGGTCATCCAATTGAAGATGCTAGTTGGGAGAATAAAGCAGAGATACGAAAGCATGGACATATCGTGCAGGAGTTCATGGATAGGAGCCCATGCAAATTTTCAAGTGAGGGAGTATGATGCAGGAGCATCCCTCACGACAAGCAAAACCAACGTGGAAGTAGAAGACAGCTGGAAGTTGATGCGTTGAATATAAATGATATCATTTAATTTAGGCACCTTGGTAAAAATGTAATCATACCTTGAGCCATACGCTCTCGTCTGAGATAGACAGAGGCATTTATAGTAGTAGTTGCAGGTAGATAGAATTGAATATTTAGATTAGACAGTTCTAGAAGAAGGAGGGAAAAACCGATTATAGACACCCTCATTTGTATCATTGTAACATTAAGCAACAAGATTTAGAAGAATTTAGAGCATAGGAAAATAGCAGGTAGTTGTAGAAGACATCCATGTACAGATCTTGAATTAATAGAGAAGTTGATTCAGATTCATGGTTGTTGTGTTATTCTCTGTGTGTGTGTGTTGAATGCTCTGCTTATGAATATTACTTCCTGTTATGCATTTGTTATCATGCTATGTGTATGACTTCATGTGTCGAGATTGAGGTCTGAGAGGAAGTGAGGTGAGTTACAATTGTTTCTCTTTTGAGCAAGGATTCCTGCAAGGAGTGCAGTTGGAGTCGTCTGCAAGGAGTGCATTGACAGAAGGCTCAAGGAGTTAAACTCTTGTTCTCAAAGCCTTCATAAGTGAAAGTAGGTTGCTAAAGCCATGCAAGGAGTGCATAGGCTGAAGAGGAAGTCTCAATTGTAAATCTGAGTAAAGGAGATCTAAGACTGTTGTTGCAGGAGTGCGCAGAGTCAAGGGACTTCAACACTTAGACGTGATCGAAGATTTGCTGCAAGGAGTGTGTGCAAGAAGTTCTTTGAAAGAATTGAGAAGTCGAGAACAAGCTCAGGAGGTATAGGCCTTTGAGTTCTTCGAAGAACAAGTGCAAGGAATCTGCCGTTGGAAGTTGGAGGAAAGCATCGTAGGTTGACGGGCGAGCAAACGAGTCTCGTGGAGAGACACTTCTTTATTTCGCAGAATCCTCAAGGGGAGAACGAACGGATGGAATCTTTGGAGGATATTCCACGAAGTTTAGAGAGTCGTTGGATCTCCCATAAGTGCAAGGCAGTTACAGCGCAGGCCTGGAGAGGATTCAAAGCTTAGGAGGGACAACACCATTGATCCAAGTCAATCAGAGTTGTTGGATTGTTCACGAGATCGTGTATCGGGACCTCATGAGAAAGGACTCAAGGATTTGGGAACGAGGATCGCGAGGTTGCGAGAAGCAAGATTATGACCATTGGAGGACAGGTGGCACCTCGCATCTCGGGAGCTCGTAAATGGAAGGGTTAAGAAATTGGCGTTAAAATTTGTGAGACGTGAGGCCACGAGGCAGCGAAGTGGTGAGGAGGCTATGATTTGTCCATCTGAAGAAGATAGGTGGCAGAGATCAGGAAACCTTGCGAACTCGGGGGTTCACAGGTTGAGAGCCCAAGGGTTGGGTGCTCAAAGTCGCGAGGACGCGAGCAACGAGAGAAGGACAGCCATTGGATCCGGGTCGCGGGAGGACGGTTGGATCTGCACGTGGAGTCATGCATCAGAGCCTCATGAGAAAAGGCTTGGGAACTTGACCTCATGATAAGCGAAGTCACGAGGGAGCAAGGTCGCGAGTTTCAACACCTCAGACCTCGGGAGTTGACGGGGAAGTTACTCAAACTCGCAACTAGCAAAGTCACTAGGGAGTGAGGTAGCGATAGAAAAATTCCCAAGAGAAGTGACGGGTGTGGACGAGTTAAGTCACACGTGCACCTCGGAGTTTCGGCACCTCGGGTATCGGAGGTTGGGGAACCGAAAGTTTGGTACCACGAGTAGCGAGGTCGCGAGTAGCGAAATCCCTCAGGTAAAAGTCAGGGAGTTGATGGACCATCGAATCTCATGGATACGAGAGCCCAGCGTTCAACCTTTGAACTCGTGAAGTCACGAGTTCCGATTCCCCGATAAATCAAGGAAGGGAGATCGCATGAGAGAACTGTGGGGAGAGGATTTCCTGATAGGGAAATAGAAGAACCTTAGAGTTCTTCGGGCCGAGAAGAAGAAGATCCTGTGAGCGGATGTACCCGAGGTTGGGGCACGCCTGTGTCACAAAAGTTGACTTCCAAGAAGAATTAATGACTTCCATAGAAGTTATCAGAAGAGAAAATAAGAAAAACAAGAAACTACAAGCAGAACTAGATAAGAAAAAAGACACTCAAGAACTAGAACAAATGATCACAAAATTGAAGGTTCAA
>JZKD02S2248471.1:245948-264012 GCA_000966675.3 Picea glauca
GAGTGAGATGGAGAGATAGAGGGACAGGTTAGAGACAGAGGGAGGAGTGAAAGAAGGGGAGGGAGGTGTTGAGCACTCAACACACCCTAAAACAAATAAATAAGGAAAGAAGGGGAGGGAGGTGTTGACCACTTTATTTTTGTTTCAAATCGAGTTTTAGTTTCACCTTGGGATTGTTTCATTTTTATTTTTCCTTTACTCTTGCTTATCTCTTTTTGAAGAAAATGCTATCATCAGGTCAATTTTCTTTGAGGGAATGAAACATAAGAATCCTAATGAACAAGTGAAGGGGGTTATAAACTTATTTTTTTCATTAAAATGATGTGTAAATGCACCAAATATGTAAACGTCTCGACCCCCAACAAACAACTTTAGTAACCATCGATGTATGTATCGGTGTCGGTAAAATTTCAAGCAAATGTTAAGACAAATGACTGAAACTATCGATCATCGATGTGTGTATTGGGCATCGGTGCTAACATGAGAAGATGCATAATTTGGGAAAGATATTAAGTGAAATTTTGATGCTGAAAAGAATAAATGCTTCAAGAAACTCTCGATCTTCGATATCATGCATTGATAAATTAAAAATTTCAAATCGTCAATGAACTAGAAACAATGGGTCTTCGTGCCATCCAATCTCAATACATTAAATCAAAATAATGGTGCATATCCTATATTGATTTATGAAGATTGTGAAGATCATTATGTTACTCCCTCTAATTAAATACTAGACGTGACAAGATAAGATTTTGGGATATAGAAATTTGAATCTGTAGTGACATTTCTTTTCCAATTTTGCATTCTTTTCAAGAAACTTTCCTTTCAATCAAGATGAGGAGAGAAAATACACCAAGGATCCTGCCCCCCACATCGATTTGTGGAAACACTAGTAAGACCAATTTTATTTGCAAAGGAGCTAAGTGTTAAATATTGTTATGAATTTTTAGGTCTTACACATTGCCAAATTTTTTGTTATTTATTATAATCAGTTGTGAATTATGGTGGTGTTCTCATGCACGAAATATGCCTCCTCAAAGGTCAGTAATCAAGTGCTCACCTAGGACACTTAAAGGGAAAGAATCAGAAGCTGGTGAAGGATCGAGTGCATTGGTAACAAGAAAGTTAGAATTTGCACCGAAAGTGGAACATGTGATTCGAATGTCGACCAAGAGGCAGTTTGTTCAACCATTAGAATTCAAAGATACAAAGGAAAGCACTACATATAAGGTACTCCTTCCACCTTGGGGTAATCTCTATAAAAAAATTAATCATGAATATTCTCCAGACTTTACAAATCATAGTCTCGCAGGGGTTAGGGTGCTAGATGACCAAGTTTTTGCAAATATTATACAATCATCCTTACATAGGGTGGCATGCCGAAATCCCATTTTTCCTTTCACAAAGACCCTAGGATGGATAATTGACCATACAGAAACTGAGAAATGTGTAATCAATAATGTGGAAGGGGAATGCATTGGTGTATTCCTTCCTGTAGAGGTGAAAAAATATTATAAGCTTACAGAGCCAAAATAAAGACTAAATATTGATTTTTGGTCAAGTTCTATGAATGTCATAATACCAGCCAGTTATTATCTTCTTGGTGGAGGGAGGACAAGAGATTCTTAAACAAGAAAATTGGATGGTACAACAAATGAAATCATAGGGAACCATACATGTACTTAATGGAGTTGATCTATCAATTGTATGGAGAAAATGATTGTTCAACATTTTCAAAAGCCTGGATGCCCCTGACATACATGGTCATGATTTATGGAAGCAGTTTCAACTGGGAAGGAATTATTTCAAAGAAATTGAGCATCACTATTCAACGAGCTTAGAAAAAAAAAAAGGTAAAAAACCATCCTTTTTTACAGCATCCTTCTTGATGGATATAATCTGCGCGAGAAATGTTTTCTCAGGTATGATTCTAAGTTGGAATATCGTTGAGTTACCTGTACATGTGTATTTTAGTGTCCTATGGGAAAAGAAGTATAAGGAATTTTATGCTATGATATGTGATGAGTTCATATCTAGGATACATTTTATTATTTTTAGATAGAATTGTACAAGACTTTCAGAAGCAACAACGAAAATGATATCCAAAGTAGGTCATTGGTATCTGGAAGAGAAGAGAACTTATGTCAATATTTTTGGATCTACTGGTGCTCCCCATCTACTCCCCTCTTATGTTCTATACCATTTGATGTTGGGGGAAACATTCTACCAAACCATTTTACAAGGTTTCAATGCCTCTCTAGTGAAGGAAAAGAAGAGGGATTACATACCGTACGATTTTCATATCAGATATTATATAGTCAAATACAACACGCATGCCAAGTAAAAAGGCTTGAACCATTTTGAATACAGGTTCCCTATAGGTTGGTTTTGTAAACATGATCCCAAAGGGGTAGTACACCAACACACAAGGAAAGTGGTGTCATATTGGCCTTACTCCCATGACAATTATGAATATGAGCTCTTCTCTCAAAATGCTCAATACTGGGAAGATGTTCTTCAAAGAAATGAAATCTCAGAAATTACTATGTTTAAGGATATTTCGGTGCAAGAACAGTTTTAAATTGTAGATCATACAAAAGAGGCAGTTATCAAAGCATGAGATGAAGTTAGAGAAATGGAAGCAGCAAAGTCAGCAAGAAGAGGAAAAATGCTCCACCGAGGCATAAATGGTTATACAAATGATGAGACAAACCCCTTTTCTTCAAGATTTATAACAACCAAGGATTTTCCCAATTTACACAGACACTCATTCAACGGAGCCAAATACTATTGAAGCATCTCCACTAGAGAGGATAATCACTCAAGATGACCCAAGTTCACTACAAACCCAACTGGAGCAACCTACAATGGCTACAAATCCACAAATATTGTCAAGGAAACCATCCATAATAGGTGTACCCCTGGTCCTTATCGATTTAATAACCATATATGATGATGATGATGAAGGTTTAGAAACATCTTACATAGCCTCAATACCTATCACTTATGAGGAAGGACTGGGAGAAATGTCTGCTCTGGCCTTAGAAGGATCGTTATAGAATACAAAAGGAAGGGACATAGCAATTGAAATCACTCATTATAGTGTGACTTCTCCACAACTAGGAACTCGACCTTTAGATGAGGTAATATTCCCTCGTAATGATGGGGATATTGGTAATGAACAACCTAATGTTGAAAATACATTTGGAGCAAAAAAAGGTGATGGGAGTATTGAAAAGGGTGACAATGAAAAATAAAAAGAAGCGGGTATGAACAATAAGAAATAAATGTCCCATCAATAGAAAACATAGTGATTTTATGATCTCCATCTGATTCCCTACCTCATACAGTAACACCACCACCTACAATTAACTAACAACGAGCCTCGTAACAAAACATTACAGAGGACATTCCCTCTAATGAATTGAGAGAGACAACAAGAAATACATAAGAATCACCTATAAGTTCAACACAAGAGCAGACATTAACAAAAGGAGGTAGTAGTCAAGTGCCTACCATGGAAAAAGGGAAGGAACCTATTACAGAACATTTCTATACTTTAGGGAGCTTGGGAAATTCCCTATCTTGGGGAGATCAACATACTCTTGAACATGATTGTTGATGTTTTGGTAGATGCCGGAGGTATTAAAATCCATGTGTAACCTATGACCTAGAGTAGAATATTCTTGAAGCAAGTGAACCATTAAACAGATGTGTGAAATCCCTAGAAGACAAGTCGGCCTAGAAGAATAAATAATTCTAGAATATTATCTTCCAGAAAGACAAGTCGGATCCACATGAAAAAGATAAATAGAACATATAATTTCTTGAAATTCAGGGCGGCCCAGGCAGAAAAGTCAATGGACATATTAATATAAATAGAGGGCATTTTAGCTCATTTGTACACTAGTTTGAGCACAATTCTTGTGGAGAGATGTAGTTGTAGTTGCAACTACAACTACATAGAGGAATAAGGGTGTATGATCATCTCTTGGTATTGGTATCTCTCTAGTGCTATCAAGTGATATTCTTGATGATTCCCTTGGTGATACTCTTGGTGATATTCCTTCTAATTATGGCACAAGTCTGAGAGAGTAGTGCAACTGTAGCTGCTACAGTTGTGTATGGTACTTGTTTTGTGGATATGGAGACTTTCTATCTTGTGCATTACCCTTGGAGAAGAAGCACTCTACTTGTCTTGATTTGTTGTTGTAGTTAGCAGCTAGGTTTTATCTGTTGGTTCCAAAATAAGTTTGACAAAATTATTCTAAGTAAATTTTAGTGTGCTTGGGGTGGCATATGTGAATTCCTATCGTTGGGTGAAAATGATGTGACATTGTCTATGGTTAAACAAGCATACAAAAATTTCAACACTGTTAACGAGGTTTTTGATGTGAAATCTATCTCTTATGACAATAAAATAAAGGAGGTAATAAAAAGAATGGTCAAAATAAGGAAGATCACTTTAGATAGTACTATGTGCATAACCACTGAAGAAACTTTATTTGATATAGAAAATACTAGGGTGAGCGAGTTGCTTGGAGTTGGGATGAATATAACTGATGCCACCCTGGATAGAGTGAAAAGGGAAAAATGAGAAGATACTTCTATGAGAAAGGAGTTAAAGAATCTTCGACATCAAGAAGAATATTATCAGGAATCCACTCAGGAAGTAATACTTCTAAGAGGTAATTTCATGGAGGTGTATAGTCGTTCAAATTAGAAAGGGATATTTTTACAACCTAGATAGAAGATTACCAGGAAGACACTCTTATGGGAATGGTTACCTATAAATATAGGTGATGATGGTATAAAAATGCATACCAATATTTGGAGCGTATTGAGTACACAAGAGAAGTGCAGATGGGTCGAGGCACGAAAGAACATGGTATTCGTGTACTCACAAATTATTGTATCACCAAAACACACAGGGAAATGGAACACTAAATGAAAATGGTACAAGAACCTCATCACAAAATGCAAGAAATATGGTAAGAATGTGTGAAGAGATGGGAGAAAATAAATAAGTAAATGAGAGATATCCATCTACCAGAGTTCGGTCAACCTGAGGACTTAACATAATTGTGTGACATAGTCAGGAAATACACTGAATAGGACCAGGGGTGTGAAACAGAAATTTTGTTAGATTTCAACCCTTGTCCATGGATAGATGAAGAATTTCATGAATCCCCCTATCAGAGCATCGACATTTTTGAAAACGTTAAATGCCAAACTAGATAAATACAAGAAATGTGTGGTGGAGATGAAAGAGATCCTTAGAGCACCAATGGACCAACACGGGTTTCCTTTTGCCAACATATGTGAAGTGATATTTTACCAGTGGTCAAAATATGAGAGGGATAATCTGTTATAGTAGAACATCAAGACAACTAGAGATAATAGGAGAACGACACATGGATTAAGTCAACCTTTCTTTTTTTTTACTTGATAAGACTCAATGCAGCGTCTATTTTTAGACAAATTACTTTTATAAATAAACACATCGACCATGTATCATGGGAGATGGTTTTTTCATAGGATAAGGGATTTTATTTTGTAAGAGAACTATTTCTCGAACAAATATTATTGAATTCAGAAGTTCTCCATATAACTAGAAGCATTTTCATCTAAAGTGTGAATGTGATTGAACCTGTGGATTGTTTCCATTCTCAAATCTATATTTGTTGTTGTCTTGAGTAAGACATGTTATGATTATTTCTTAAATTATCTTAGAATTCTTTACAGTTATTTATTTCAAAATGATGAAAGTAAATCAATAATTTTTAACATGTGATGTGTGAGAAAGTGTGGTAAAATTATTTTTAGCCTCTATTATATTGCATACGTACTCTCTTTCAAACTTTCTCTCAAATAATATCTAATGGCTTGTCAAAGTGATGGTATTATTGCTAATATGAACTTGATGTAGTTGTTATTTGCATATCGGGGCACAAATAGTATCCCAAGGCTCGTTCTTCTCCCAGATAGATCATTTTTTGGTCTTTCAGTACATTATAAAATATGGTAAAAGAACCCAAAAGAGAATTTCTTTATTAGGAGGAAATATTTGAAAGGTACATAGATATATCATTGTTAAATCCCATTGAAAATAGTTGGATTATTGATCTTGAGAATCACACTACCATTAAACATTGAAGATTCTAATTGGGCCTCATTGGCAGGTTCAATGCCTACTGTTGAGTCAAATGGAATTATGACCCCTCAATAGAATTGGCACTAGAAGGAGGGCCTGACGAATGCATGGCTATATGCAATAGTTATTTGAACATAAAATTATATCAAATAGCCTATAGATTCAAAATATCCCACCTGCATGGCTAGTCCTGTCAAGAATAGCCCAAATACTGAAGGTACCCCAACCACAAGTGAGTCAGTAAAAGTGTAAGACAGTTCATACCTTCACCTGGAAATAACCTACGCAATCCCCCATGATGAATTCAACGCATTTAAAAGGATTACTAGGGCTTATGCTTTACATATCGGAACATTACCATTAGCCTCGTTTCTTCCTCACAAAAAGAAAACTGCTAGACTAGTGGTTGAAACTCCATAGCACACCTTTGTTTATACGGTTGAATATCTAGTATATTTATCCCTTACTGAAATTGAAAAATATCTCAGTTTCGTTCCTAAATATCCTCTTGTAACCCCACTTGAAAGTACTTACTCTGATGTAGAGGATTTGAAGTCTGTAGGAGCAAGTTCCAATTTAGAAAACTCAGACATCGAGTTTGATAGCATGGGAGACAACAAAAAGAAGGTCCCAAAAGTTAATGACCAACCAATAAATAACCATCCATGGTTGGCTAGGGATTCCCTAGCCTTAACAGGAAGGTTACATCATTTTCCTAGGAACCCAGAAAAACTTCTTCCAAAATTTGACCCTGAAACCCCCAAACTACCCCAATACCATATTGAAAAATTCATATTAGCGACTGGCTAATGAATTTACAACATGAAGACTGTATGCATGGTTTTCCCCTACATGTTTGAGAACTCAACTTCAACGTGGTATTTCAATCTCCCATTTGGTTAGAACCAATTGAACAAAGCTCCAAAAATATTTCCTTGACAAATTTGCCAAAGAAATAACTATCACAACCCTAATGGACCAATTTTTTTCTACCACCATGGGCCCCAAGGAGAAGGTCAAGGACTTAAACCAATGTTTCACAACTATCCTCAAAAAGTTTCAAACAGATGTCAATCCCACTCAATAAATACAAATTGAAGTGTACGCTAATGCGTTACCAACATCTATTTTCATGTTTGTAAAGAGGGTAGCTAAACCAAATTGGGTCAGAAACTTTGAGGAGGCCAAAATTATTGAATTTCAAATGAAAGGATGAAAATACAGCCAGATATGTCTATCAAAGAAATAAACATCACATACACCTAGATGAACAACTATGTTGACAAGGCCTCATGGTAAACAAGTTGAACAACACATTGAAAAATACAATACATATATGGAGAGATTACAAAGGATGGCCAAGAAGTTTTCCAACAAAATTGTAGATATGAAGAGAAACATGGGGGAAGGAACATCAAACCCTAGGCCTTACAAATGCTTCTTTAGGAAAAATTCATCGTTTAAGGCTTTAGAACCCCCTCCTTTTAACTTGAACATTGACTTGGGAGAGGTGGCCTCCGATTCATACTGTAACTACCATCAAGAAAATCATTCAGAAAAGGATTGTCCTCAATGGGTAAATTCCATGAATATGTTGGAAAATCATTTCTTGGATGGTTGCGATGTAACCGAACAACCCAATGATTATACTCTGAACACCATGGAAAATTAGGAAAGGGAACCTCTTGAATAAACAACTATGGTTCTATGGGATGTCAATCATACCTCATATTTTGACACTCTCGCAGAAGGAAAGGAATTACCTGATGTACTAGCAATCAAAACTAGGATCAAGGCCCCCATTGTACAAAATCATACCATCATTGTGCAAGCTCTTAATAAATCTATAAAACCCTTTTCCTTAGCTCAACAAACCCCATGACTCCATTCTGGACCAAATTTCCCGTCTCATGAAATAAAAAATCTAGACTATAATGTGGTAGAAGACCTGAAGAAGTTGAAGGATAATATTTCGATGGTGGATTTGTGTAGGATTCCTCGACAAAAGGATTTATTGTTACAAGTCGTGGATGAGGATATTGCACCTATGTTACACTCGAGCCCAAATCCTAGTGATTATAAAGCAAGATCGGGGATTATTAGGAAACCTGATGTGCATGAAACAACTGTCGATAACAACCCTCAGATGTATGTCCCAACTTTCTAATTAACATTTGAAATTTATAATAGAAATTTGCACAATTTTATGGTTGACTCAGGTGCTTCCTCAAATTTTATTCCTTTATTGATATACAAGAAACTAAATGCTACCAATACCAGAAGCGACACACATAATACTCAATTAGATAGAACTGAGGTCAAGGTGATTTGGGAATAAAAGGATGTTCTAATTCAAATTACCTCAAACCCAAATTTTCATTAAGTCATTGATATCATAATCATAGATATTCTAGAGGCCTATGGGATGTTGTTGAGTATGGATTGGTCCAAGAAATTGCATGGATATTTTAGTACAGATTGGTCCCACTTATGGATACCTTTGAAGGGGAACCCTAACATGATCATGATCAACTGAGAGAAATATTTGAAACATATTGTCACAAACTTGGAAGCTCTCGATGAACCGTCCTCTAGTGAATTCCCAGTATTAGGTAATTACTTGTGTGATTCATTTTTGGTAATTTATCACCCTGCTCATCCGAAGTACTATTCTCTCAAAAATAAGAATTATCACTTCATGAAGACCTTAAACTAATTGATCCATGCAACAAACTTGAACAAAGTTTCCATGCCCAATCCCAACCGATTGAAGGAGAGATTCTAAGAATAGATTGGTACAAAAGGGTACCAAAATTCATCTCTGATATCTGGAATCTATTTTTTTATGGATCTGAGTCTCAGGAAGGGGTTGGCATAGGATGCATTTTCATCAATTCAATAGGAAGGAATGGTTTTTTATCCTATAGATTAGAGTTTGAGTACACTAACATTGTTGAATCTGAAGAACTAGTCCAAGGACTTAAAAAGGATATTGATTTGGGAATCAAAGAACTGATTTTTTTCAGTGATTCATAAATCATTTTCAGATAGGTAAAAAAACATGATCCATTGTAATTCCTCCCATCTAAGAAATTATCAGTAGGAGGTTTGTAGGCTCATAGAAAATTTCCAAGCATCCAACATCACCGTTATACCTCAATTCAAAAATACATTAGACGACTCATTGGCCACTGTCGCCTCAAGGTTGTCTCCCTTAGAGGATTATGAAACATCTAAATTCACCATATAATTATTATACAAGCCTTTGGTTCCAGATAACATCACTAACTAGAGGGTATTTGAAGGAGATGAACATATTATATCCTTTTTTACTAATGGAGAAAATTTTAGAGACTTGGCTATTGATGATGAGGTTTTTCAAAAAAATATGACAGAACATGATAATCAAGACCCTAATTCAACAGGAAGTAATCACCTGACTCAACCCAAGCTCCACACTATGCCCCGGGGAGTGGTTAATCTTGAGAACCTATTTGATTTGTGAGAAAATTTAAGAAACCAAAAAATGTTAAGACCGATAGTTCTTGTCCCTCTTATGAGTTCATAAATTTAAATAGACTTCAGAAATTTAAATAGGGCTTATACAAAGGAAAACTAACATGTCCCTCCTATGGAAAAACTTTTGCAGACCGTCTCGGAAGAAAAGATCTTCTCACTTATGGATGGGTTCTCACGATATAACCAAGCATTGGTAGTGGAAGAGGATAGACTAAAAAAAACATTATGAATGAAATGGGGAACATTCGCTTACAAACACATGCCTTTTGGGATAATTAACACGGGGGCCACCTTCCAAAGAGCCATGAATGTGGAATTTCAAGGAATGATTAAAAAATGTGTGGTAGTGTACCTAGATGGTGTTACTGTCTACTGCAAGGATAGGGCTGACCATATTTCCCATCTCACACTAATTTTTGAAAGGTGTCAGAAGTATGGGATATCTTTGAATCTGAAGAAGACTATATTTGGAGTAGAGGAGAGAAAACTCTTGGGTCACGTCATTTCCAAGGATGGTATCCATATCGATCCTGAACATATAAAGGAAATATCACAACAAGCACACCATCATAATAAGAATATTATGCGATCTTTCTTTGGGAAGATTAATTTCGTGAGAAAGTTCACCCCGGATTTTGCAGAGACAGTAAAACCCTTGAAGAGTATGATACACAAAGACGTTCAATTTAAGTGGACAGATGAGGTAAAAGAAGCCTTCGAAAAAATTAAAACCACCATATCATAAGCCTTTGTTCTACACAGCTCGGATTTTAGTAAGGATTGTTTCCTCTACACTTTCACATTGGATCAACCATTAGCTACAGTCCTTACTCAAAAGGATGATGAAAATAATGAAGCATTGGTTTCATTCATGAGGGGTCACAAAATCAAGAGGGAAAAATAAAAAAGGTTGATGTGGTACGTGAATGAGAGCTACTAGTGACACACACAAAATTGATTACGAATGTGGTCATGAAGAAATTTAGGCGTGGTAGGTATTAGTCATCAATTGTCCACTTAGGTGTGGAGAGCTTAGTCACCAAAAATGATAGGATATCTATTGATAGTGTAGCAAGAAGGATATGAGTTGGCAGGGGGATGAGATAAGCCTCAAGGAAAAATTGGGCCAGGCTGACCTGATTAGCGTTGGTAAGAGGGAGAATATTGCCATAAATGCACTCAATGACGGTGAGGGGTTGACATCCTTCCATTGATGCATCGATGATAGGAGTGGGAAAATTTTCAACAGGTAGTGCGCGAGCAAAGAAGAGGTGAACTTTGTTTATAAGAAATGTAATGAAGTGGAAGGGAAAGAGTGTCATTTTTATGTGATGCATCGATGGACATGGAAGAAAGTCATCTCGTGAAAGGGGTGCATGCGGTTATGATAACACATGAACATTATTGATGTGTTGACATTGATCACACATACTTCACAAGTGCGGGAGACATGCATCATTGAATTTTTAGTCAAGGTGCGTTGGCACGTCATCTAGGTTTGAAGGGTGGTAGCTTATGTATAAGTGGATAAATCAATGGCGTGTCAATGCAAAGGTGGAAGAAGGATAAGTGCGTCGATACACTATGTATCAATGCAGGGAGAGGGGACTCTCCAAAGTGCAGATCGTTGGGTAGAAATGATTAGAGGGGGAACTACAAATGATAAGGTGGGGAAGTTTAAGAGGAAAAATTGTGGCATAGTCATTTGCACAACAGAGAGAGTGTGATGGTTCCAATAGAAAGAATTGGAGGGGGGCGAAATTTATTGCCTTGGAGAGATGCTAAGACAAGAAAATTGGGAGGTTTTTGTGTACGTGCAACACTAGCATAGGAAGAAGATCTACTCAAGGCATTTGAATTCAAGTTTAGAGTAAAAATATGAAGGATACAACCAGTTACCTAGCATAGGGAGTTGTCTAATTGTTCTACATTTTGGCCTCTTTTTTCGTAATATGGAAACATAAATATGGAAAAAATCGAAATTTTTTGTTGTTTAAATTGAATTTTTGAATGCATAAATGGATTGAGTGTGTTGAAAAACCCCTGAGGCACTCGTATTATACAAAATTATTCACTCAAATATGTAGATCCAACACTTTCTCACTAAATTTTGAGTACAATAAAACAAAAAAAATTCCCTGGAAAAAGGACCAAAATGTAGAACATGTAGACTACTACTAAGTGGTGATCCCTATATTTTTAGTCCCTACAAAAGTAGGGACTACAGTTTTCATTTAGGAGTCAAAATGAAATGAATCTTAATTACTTGGTTTTCTCTTCTAAATGTTTTTCAAAGTTTTTATCGTTTTGGAAATATGAAATATTTAAAAAACTAAAGGCATTTTCTTCATATTTAAATTGGTTAAACTTGTTTTTTTATTGGTGGATATGCTTCCTTGGTCTTCCTACTTCAATCGTTAGACACTCAAAATTAAATTAAAACCTTAAATTAGGGAGTTTCCACTTTGTTATTTTTATTATTAAAATGGATTTGGATAGGTGTTGGATGACAGAACATTAAACAAAAATCTTGGCTCAACTGATAAACATTAAACACATGTTACATACACATTGCACTCTTTGATAGATTTAGGTTAGGGAACATTAAAACATGTCACTTGCACTTGATGTCTCTGTCAAAAAGCTTGGCTCTACTCACAAACATTAAACACATATCACATGCACATTACATTATTTGATAGCTTCAGGTTAGGGATCTTTGTGGCATTTTGGTTCAGGGTCATTTCTTATTATAAGTGTTGACCATCAACAAGGTGGAAGCATGGGTAGGAAACATCTCAAATAAGATGTGTGTGCAAGAATAACTGAATCTGCATGCAGCATTAGAATGGTTGCGCATGCAGTAGTAATCATGTGTTCATAGTGGTTACACACACAGTAATACTTGTGTGCATTGAATAATTGTGCACGCAGTTGTATTATGTGTTAATTCCATTGTTATAACTAGTTTCGAAGGAGGTAAATTTGTGTGGTGCGATCTGGCTCAGGATCATGCATGTTACCTCACATGTTTCTTCATAGATTAACATTATAGTGTAGAATCTATGTACTAGATTTTTGGAGTGGCATTGCTCAGCAGTAATCTAGAATGTTACAAAGTGGTATTGGGCATTTGTTAGTGTTGGTAACGGGGGACATTATAGGTTTGTATCATAGTTTTATTTGGGGGATTTTGTAGTAGTGGAGACATTACAATGTGGTAACAGAAAATGTAGTTGCATATAGCACAAGACTAGCTATGTGTGTTATTGGTTTCAATGAGTTTCTTCAGAATGGTATAAGATCCCCAGTTTCAACAGTGAGCCTTCATGGGCCGAGTATCTACTTAAGGAAAAGTTTGGACTGGTAAGTGGTTGAATTTGGAATTATAGAATGACCATGTTGCACATAAAATAAGAATGTGCAAGTGTGTGCACTAAATTGTGGCGCTAGAAATCCGTCGAAAACAATAGTGCACGGGTGTGCGCACTAAAAAATTTGGTTTGCACAGAGAAAAAATAGAAATGCATGTGTAACACTAGTATGTGTTGTATACGTTAAATATTGACATCGTGCATTGGTATGTGTTGAATACCATTGCATGCATGAGCTTTAGAAAGAAGAAAGAAAGAATAAAAGGGTATTTGGGTGAATTCCAAATGACCATAATTTACTGCACAAGACTCGGAATTGTGCAAGGAAGCAGTCAACGAGAAATGTTTGGAAAGAGGACTCCAACCATTCACCCATAAATTTTGAATTGGGACATTAAAATCATCCAAAAAATCAGAAGAAAGTATTCTGACGAAATTGTGCAAAGTTTTCATGAAGTTGTCGCATGAATTCATCTAACAATTCTTATATCCTACACATTTTTGCAGAATTAACAATGATTAGATCAGTTTGGAATCTATGCAGAGAGTCAAAAGCATGGAACATGTGTAGAGAACTTACAACCATGATGATGACTTTGTGGGTTTGTATATCGATATGGGTATTGATAGTACATAATCCAATGAGCATAAAGAAGGAAAGGAGGAGCGCATAAACTTGGTAGAAACCATAAAGGGACTTCAAAAAGATGTTTAAATATATAAATTTAATAATGAGAGGCTTATGAAATCCAAGGAGCAGTAAGATGAATTCAATATCAAGTTGATGCAAAGCTTGGATAGAATAGAAAATAAAATGGATATGGAGACATATTCAAGCAAGTCAAGAAGTCGTAGGTCTCATGATGAGAGAAGGAAAACAAGAATTGTTGATAGGCATCACGATCACTCACCGAAGTATCCATTTAGGAAAGAGTGTTGTACCTCAAATCCATCTCCTGTCAAAAATCATAAGAGAAGGACTGGAGTGGAAGAGCTACAGGGAGAAATGAATACGATCAAGCCTCCTACCTATGATGGTGAGCACAAGAAGGATGAAGATGCAGAGACTTGACTGTTGGGCATGAGGAAGTATTTACGATTGCATAATTATTCTTCGTAGGAAGAAGGGAGAATTATGATCTATCAACTAAAGGGAAAAACATGAATGTGGTGGGATCAGTTCATGCAACTGCAACAAATTGATGAGAAGAAGGTTACTTGGAGGGAGTTAAAAAGGAATTTTCAAAAGAAATACTTAACCCATCAATACTGTGACAAGAAAATGAAGGATTTATTTGAACTCAAGATTGGGAGTATGATAATAGATGAGTATGAAAAAATATTCTTAGAGCTTCTAAAATATGTTGCATTCATAAAGGATGAGAAAGTTAAAATTCAAAGGTACCTGAGTGGGCTACCATCATTTATCAGTGACAAGATACAATACGATGACCCCAAGACATTGGAGGAAACCATAAGGTGAGCTAAATGTCTCTATGATCAACAAAGGGGAAGACCAAATTTCCAAAAGGCTTGGGAAGACAAGAAGAAAAGAAAGATGGAATAGAGGAAAAAGGGGACTAAGCCACCATTTTTCATAAATACTTCTCAAGGAAAACCAACTTCCAAGGAGCCCAAGATGACTGAGACAATGGGGAAAAGACCAAGGGAACCACCTATTCAATATTGGGGATATGGGGGAGACCACACGTAAAAATATTGTCCTCACAGAGGTGAAAATTTGAGGATTGTTCACAATATACAAAAATCTGATATAGTGGAGGACATGGGAAAAAATGTACCAAGGATCTACACAGCCCTGGAGAACAAGCAAGTTGAGTTTCAATCGCACATGATTTAAGTGGAAGGTAAGATTAAAGATGAAACCATTTCTATTTTAATTGATTTAGGAGAGATTCATATTTATCTAGATCCTAAGATGGTGGAAATATTCCAATTGCCAAGAAGCAAGCTTGGAAAAACTTGGTTGGTGCAACTAGCTACAGGAGTAAAAATGAAAATTAATGAGATAGTTAAGGCATGTCCAATGGATATGAATGGGTTGAGAACAAAAGTTGATTTGGATATCATACCTTTGGGATATTATGATTGCCTCGTTGGTATGGATTGGTTGGACCAGCATCATGTTGTTCTAGAATATTACAATAAGGCATTTACTTTCTTAGAAGAGGAAAGAAATTTAATAATAGTTCAAGGAATTCTAAGAGTTGTAACTATTATAGAAGTTTCAGCCTTGCAATTCAAGAAAAGCTACAGGAAAGGATGTCAAGTATTTGTAATGCATATGGACGAGGCACCTAAGGATAAAGTGGCCAATGTTGAAGACTGTGCAATACTAAAATAATTTGAAGATGTATTTAAAGAAATATCGGGGTTGCCATCGAAAAGAGATATTGATTTCTCTATAAATTTGATTCCTAGAGAAGCCCCCTTATCCAGGACTCCTTATAGGATGATTACACCAGAGCTGAAGGAATTGTAGATGCAACTTGAAGAGCTTCTGAAGAAGGGGTATATATTCCCAAGTGTGTCACCTTGTGGTGCTCCAATATTGTTTTTGACGAAGAACAATGGTATGTTGAGGCTTTGTATTGACTTCAGGAAATTGAACGAAGTAACAATAAAGAACAAGTATCCTTTTCCAAGTATAGATGACCTCTTTGACTAGCTAAAGGGCGTGTAGATATTTTCAAAGATTGATCTCAAATCTAGATATCACTAAGTGATAATTAAATAAGAAGACATCAAACAAGACTACCTTCCTAACGAGGTATGACCATTATGAGTTTACAATAGTGCCATTTGGGTTGTTAAATGCACCAGATGTATTCATGTGTTTAATGAATGGTATTTTCAAAGAATACTTATATAAGTTTGACATTGTATTTTTTGATGACATACCTATTTACTAAAAGTATGAAGAAGAACATGAGAAACACTTGAGGATGGTGTTGCAAGTATTGAGAGAACATCATTTGTATGCAAAGTTTAGCAAGTTCTCATTCTATGAGAGGAAGATTCATTACTTGGGTCATATCATTTTAGAGGAAGGGATAGTTGTGGACCTCAAGAAGATAAAATTTATTGAAGGATGGCCAACACCCAGAAATTTTGCAGAGGTGAGATCCTTCATGGGATTTTTGGGGTACTACATAAGGCTTATTGAAGGCTTCTCAAAGATTGCACACCCAATTACATCCTTGTAAAAGAAAGGTGTGCGATTTGAATGGACTCCAGATTGTGTAAGGAGTTTTTAGCATTTCAATATTTTGTTGATCAGTGCACCAATTTTGAGAATTGTTGATCCTAATGAAGACTTCGTTGTGTGCACTAATGCATGAAAGGAAGGGCTCGATGGAGTCCTCGGTCAGAATGGGCATGTGGTATGCTACGAATCAATTATATTAAAAGATAATGAAAGGAACTATCAAAATGGAAGGAATTATTTACAGGATTTGGGACAAATATGAGGCAAAATGTGACACGTTTCCTGAAGCAAAAAGATAATATCGAGGGTGATTCCCCCGAACACCCGTGCAGGGGGGATATCACCCCCTACAACCCCCTTGTGCGCTCAATGCAAAGTAGAAAACAAAGGGGCTAGTCGTGCAAAGAATATAACACATACCCAATATTCTCCCACTTGTTGTTTTCTTTGCATACAAGAGGTTACAAGGTTACATAGTCAACAATACAGGGCAACAATGCCCATGGACCCTCTACACCAAGAGAAATTCTCAGTGCTCACAAATTTTGTTAATGAATCTGCAACATTCTTCAAAGTGTCTGCCTTCATTAGCAACATTTTCTTTTCTTCAAAAATGTATCTCACAAAGTGATATTGAATATCAATATGCTTTGTCTTTGAATGATAATTCAGGTTCCTCGCTAGAAAAATTTCACTCTGACTATCACAATCTATCCTTACAACTTGTTGTTCCAACCTAATACCTGAACACAATATTTGTAACCATACTGCTTCCTTACTTGCATGAGTGGCTACCATGTATTCATCTTTTGTAGTTGAAAGTGCCACTACATCCTGTCTTTTGCTCATTCAACTAATTGCTCCACCAAACAAGCTAAACACATACCTACTTGTAGATCTCCTACGATCCAGATCTCCATCCCATTCTACATCCACAAAACCATGTATGTCCAACACTCTGTCAAATCTTGGTCTTCCTCGGTAGCACAATCCATAGCCAACAGTGTCATGCAAATACCTGAAAACCTTTTTTACTATTGTCCAATTATCCTTCCCTGATTTTGATATATACTTTCTCAAAACTCCCATTGCATGTGCAATGTCTGCTCTAGTACAGACCATTGCATACATCAAACTGCCAATTTCACTTGCATATGGAATGCAATACATGTCCTCCTCCTCTTCATGTGTCTTGGGACATTGATCCACAAATAACTTTACACCGACAGGAATAGGGACCTTGACTGATTTACATTTATTCATATTAAACCTCTTTAATATTGTCTCGACATATTTTCTCTAATTTAACCAGAGTTTCCTCTTTTTCCAATCTCTTTTAATTTCCATGCCCAAAATAAAATTTGAATCACTGAGATCCTTCATTTCAAATTTAGAGGACAACTGAGTTTTCACATCCTGGATAATCTCCTTCTTATTTCCTATTAGCAACATGTCATCCACATACAATACCAATTATGTCCAACACTTTGTCAAATCCTGGTCTTCCTTGGTAGCACAATCCATAGCTAGCAGTGTCACGCAAATACCTGAAAACCTTTTTTACTATTGTCCAATTATCCTTCCCTGGTTTTGCCATATACCTTCTCAAAACTCCCATTGCATGTGCAATGTATGGTCTAGTACAAACCATTACATCAAACTGCCAATTTCACTTGCATATGGAATACAATACATGTCCTCCTCCTCTTCATGTGTCTTGGGACACTAATCCACAAATAACTTTACACCGACCGGAATAGGGACCTTGACTAATTTACATTTCTTCAT
>JZKD02S2248471.1:264062-278900 GCA_000966675.3 Picea glauca
AGTTTCCTCTTTTTCCAATCTCTTTTAATTTCCATGCCCAAAATGAAATTTGAAGCACCGATATCCTTCATGTCAAATTTAGAGGACAACTGAGTTTTCACATCCTAGATAATCTTCTTCTTGTTTCCTATTAGCAACATGTCATCCACATACAAGACCAATTAAATCAAATGATAACCAATTAATTTAAAATACACACAATGATCTTGTTTGTTTCTTGTAAATTCAAGTCCCAGCATATAAGTATCAAAGTTTTGATACCACATTCTTGGTGATTGTTTTAAACCATACAAGGACTTTTTCATCTTGCATACCAACTCCTTCTTTCCCTTCACAACAAACCCTTCTAGTTGCTTCATATATATTTCTTTTTCCAGATCCCCATGTAGGAGTGATTTCTTCACATCTATCTATTCTAATTCAAAATCAAATGCATCAACAAAAGATAGCATAGATCTTATAGAAGTTAACTTGGAAACATGAGAAAAAATATCATCAAAATCAATTCCCTCAACCTAGGAATAAGCCTTTTCTACTAACCAATATTTTTATTTCTCCACTTTTCCTTCTGCATTAAGCTTCTTTTTAAATACCCATTTGCTGCCAGTGGGATTTCTTCCAGTCGAAAACTCCACTAGATCCCAAGCCTCATTCTTATCCAAGGCTGCCATTTCTTCATCCATGGCCTTTTTCCAAAGATTTTCATCCTTTGAATCCACTTCCTCCCTGAAAGTTCTAGGATCATCTTAAATAATAAACAAAGAAAAATTTGAATGGAAATCAAATGGATTATACCTTTCTGGTAGCCTTCTTTCTCAAACCAATCTCCTCAATACTGGAGTATGAGGATCTTCTTCTTCTAATTCATGTTCTTTTGTAGAGTCTGATTCATCATCCTTTAAATAAAACTATATTTTCTCTGGTTCTTCATTACTTGGTAGGAATTCATGTTTAACAACATCCTTCATTTCTCTAAATACCACATCTCGAATATACACAACCTTCTTAGTTTCTGGGTTCCAAAGATTATAACCTTTGAGACTATATTTATACCCAATAAAGATACACTTTTCAGCCTTCTTATCTATATTACTCTTGTTTTCCTTTGCAACATGAACATAGGCCTCATAGCCAAATACCTTGAGATGTGTGACAGAAGCTTTCTTACCAGTCCATCCATACCTCTTTTGGAGTCTTATCATCCAACACGGATGAGGGTGATTTGTTGACCACGTAACATGCAGTACCCACTGCCTTTGCCCATAATTTTTGCCCTAACCCGACACCATTGGGAATGCACCTTGATTTTTCCATCAATGCCATGTTCATCCTTTCTGCAACTCCATTTTGATGAGGTGTATATGGAGTAGTATTCTGCCTTTCTATACCACACTTCTTACAGAATTCTTCAAATTCATTCCCGCAGAACTCTCTGCCATTATCTATCCTCAACACCTTAATTCTTTTCTCCATTTGATTCTCAAGAAGAAACTTAAACTTTTTAAACCTGTCAAAGACTTCATATTTCTTCCTGAGGAAATACATCCAAGTATTCCTTGAGAATTCATTTATAAATGAGACATAGTACATAGATTTTCCCAATGATGGAACCAACACAAGTCCAAACACATCATTGTGAACTAGCTATAAAATTCATTCTTCCCTCGTTACACCAGAAGGGAATCTTACCTGATTCTGCTTCCCATATACATAATGTTCACAGAAATCAAAATCCAGAGAGCAGTTAGACATACCTTCAACCATACCTTTACCATATATTAGATGAAGATCCTTCTCTTTGATATGCCCAAGTCTTTAATGCCACAGCATAACCTTTTCTCCAAAGGTTGTAGGAGTTGTTTCTTCTTCAACTTCAATATCGGGAATAGTGTAACTACTGCACCCATCACTAATAGTGCTTATAATGATCAGTGGGTGAAAATAAATGGTTATAATAGTGATGTGTGTAATAGTTAACTTATTATTACTAATAGTGCTTAGTGAAAAGAAATGCTTATAATAGTGCTTAAACTTCTTGATCTCCATTTTTGAACTGCTCACCATTTATTTTCACCCACAGATCTCCCACTATAACAAGGATTATCATAGTCCTGAGCCAAACCCTTGACCACAAAGGTGTCCCCCTGAAGCCAACAAATCTCTGATACAAAATGTACATTTTAACCTTATACAATATTTTACTGCAAATCTATTTTCAATAAAAGAATAGAAAAGATACAGTGGCAAATAAAAACATTACACTGATATTTTTCCCTTGGAAACCCAAACTAGGAAAACCATCATATTCTATATTCATTCATAGTGATACATTGTTTACAATACAATATACATATATGATCTAGCAACATCCAAAACCCTAACCCAATGACCTAGATTAGTCAACAAACCTAATTCTTTAACTGGAAATAGAAAACCATCGACAAAAACCATGTGCTCAAAAACTTCCCAACAATGGACACAAAAATCGAGGTGACACGAAAAACGAGACAAAAATGTGACATGTTTCCCAAAGAAAAAAAATTATCAGGGGTGCTTCCCCTGAACCCCTATGTGTTTGTCACAATATAGCAAACACTAGAGTTATTCATGCAAAGAATATAACACATACCCAACATTCTCATCCTCGGTCGAACCATATGAACGGGGGACAATCATTACCTTATCTGAAGAGAAAATATTGGAAAGGGGTTTCCATCTAGTAACCAGGGTCTTTGTTGTCAAAGAGGCAGGTTGTCAGGCCCATGAGAATTCTCTCTAGGTGAGATATTTGTTGTCAAAGAAGCGAGTTTTCAGGCCCATGAGCATTCTATCCAAGTGAGAGATTTGCTAGCAATTGTTCCCTGGTGCGTTGGGAATTAGTTACAAGGATATGAGACTTCTTATCCGACGTGTTCTTGAATCCCTAGAAGGGAAGTGGGGTAGTCGAGGAACTGTTGAGCAAAGAATGGGAACACTTCCTAGAGTGGGAAATGCATGTGGGGAATGAGAGACTGTAGGCTATTTGAAATAGTTGGGCACCTTGGAATTAGAATTTTTGTTGATTATCAGACCTTATCCTGACATTAGGAAGTCCTTTTTCTCTGGTGGAGTTTAAACTCAAGCTCAGGGGTGACTTGTTGCTGAAATTTTATGAGCAACAAAGTATATGGTTGGGAGGAACATATGAGCTCTATGTGTAGTTGGTGAGTCCTTATAAAAAGATCAGTGTCCTTTATGTTCTTGTCTAATTTACTGTGTGCTTATTTACCTATGGCTGATATGGGTTTATTTCCTGTATGATGTTGCATATGATCATTTTTCATTATTTTGTATAATGTTGTTTGAACATGTAAAGCATGATGTTGTTATTCAGTATTTGTTGTCGCACATGTAGAGTATGACAATTATTAAGTATTCATGTAACTAGTTAACTTTGTAATAATGGTCATGAGTTTCTAAGGTGAGGATAGAATTGTCATGCATGCGAAGAAATAATCTATGCACCCAAGAGGTTGGATTCACTATGCGCGCAGGGAAGAAGATTTGTGTGTGCAGGGAGAATTGAATCTACATGCAACTATAGAATGGTTGCGTGTGTAGTAGTAATCATGTGTTCAAAGTGGTTACACACGCAGTTATACTTGTGTGCACTAAATGATTGTGTGTGCAACTGTATTATGTGTTAATTATGCAGTTATAACTAGTGTCTGAGGAGGAAAATTTGTGTGGCGTGATCCAGCTTGAGATCGTGCGTGTTACCTCAGGTGTTTCTGTATCGATTAATGTTATAGTGTAGAATCTGCGCACTAGATTTTTGGAGTGACATTGCTCAGTAGTAAGATGGGGATGTTACAAAGTGATATCATGGCATTTGTTAGTGTTGGTAATGGGGGATGTTATAGGTTGGTATTAGAGCTGTATTTGGGATATTTTTCTATAGTGGAGATGTTATAATGTGGTAACAGTACCCAACTAGGAGGCTGGGTATGTTACACATGACTTGGCATCTTTATGCCAAACCCTCTTAAGTTGTAGAGGGATTTGTGTATATTTCAAAGCAATCTTAGGAAGCCACCTCTTTCATGTTAGTTGTCTCGTGTTTTTGCATTAGGTACCTAATGATAGCCATACTCTCAATGTAGGAAAGATTGGCTTCTAAGGGGATGATAGGATAAGATGTATTTCTTTTCATTATTAGCATATAAATTATAAAACACTTATGGATTTTCCCAATCTTCTTCCACATTTCTCTAGAGATGTTGCAACCCCAAAATTCACATCCATATAAGATAACATGAGTGATGAGAGTCTCAAATAGGAGTTTGTTTTTTAGCACAACCAAAAATCCATTGATTTACAATTGTTTTCAAGACCAAAATAAGATTTCCACCCTCCATTAATCATTTTCTCAATGTTATAGTTCCTGTTAAGCTTATGAGGAAGGTCAATTTTGAGATACTTGTATGTTCCTCTAAGTTGTTAGTGTGATACACAAAATTAGCATAAGTAATGTTTTTGGATTTGATTATCATAATATTTATTTTTTTATTTTCACCATCATCCTTGAGAATTATTAGTTGCATGTTGATATCACAAGGGCACCTTGCCATAAGAATAATATCGTCAGTGTAAAGAAGAAGGATGGTGACTATTCTAACTAAAGTAGTGATGACACAACTTACTTCTTCCAAGAATGCCTCTAACTTGTCAATGTAAATGCCAAAAAGGGTAGGGGGCAAGGGACAACCTTGTTTAACTCCTATATTACAATTACTTTATTCCAACCAGCCATCATTGTTCCTAAACTTAGCAATAATATCCTCATACAACCTTATCATCATAGCTCTCAACTCAAATGGAACCTTTAACTCTCCTAATGCATTCCAAAGGTTATTTCTAGGCACTATGTGAAAATCTTTCTTAAAAGTCAATGAAGCAATGCATGAGATATGTTTTATTATTACAACATTCCTATGTGGTGATCCTAAGTGTAACTAGGTGGTCCACACTTGAATTATAGCTTCTAAAACCAACTTGAYCTTTASCCATTTCTTCTCAACTTTCTAACYMTATGCTAATCTTATTTTCCAAAACAATTCCATATAACTTCACTAAAAGAGMAGCACAAAYCATAATGGTCCTATAACTTGAGARRTTKTTTTTATCCCTGCTTTAAAAAAAAAAAAACATRTGAATATGAAGGATAAAAACAAATCCTTCAATTTTTAATATTTCTTGATAACCTTAAATATTCTTACATTWCTTCTTTTGAAAGCATTTAACCTCTAACTCTATTTTAATAAAATATAATTAATCTACTTACATTAAAAAAKATATAAAAAATATGAATAGATAAAATTAAAATTAACATMTCAATAATACTTTTYYTAGACTTTTTAAATGGTGAAAAGCATGTAAGGAGTTTTGAAAAGTTGGCTATGTGGACGTTTGTCTTTAGCTTAGTYTAAACATTCTACYTTTTAGCTTGGCKATTTTTTTMRTCAGATTTTGYTMGAAATCYRGTGWAGAATGGTTGAATCTACAKATTTGAGTGGYTAAGTTTGTATAATCTAAGTGCCCTAAAAGTTTTGCAACAGGCTGAATCAGTTTATGCATTCARAAAKACAAWTTAAACARCAGAAAATAGTCATTTTATCCAAATTTACATCACCTAATTCCAGCAAAACAAAAACAAAAACAAAAASGTTATGGTATCTAAATGATTTCATCTCAAATACTTCAGTATACTATTTTGTTTCAATGCTAATTTGAATAAATATACTATTTAATTTCAATGCTRGAATAAATATRTTATAATAAAAATTATAAAATTAAAATATATAAAAWAWWAWWTTAAWAATAWTWTATAWAATTAAWATATAYATWATTCATCTTTCTTTGATCGTACATTCAGGCTTTTAGTTTCYTATACCCCACAATACACTACCACCTTTAGTTTCATAGACCCTATTTCTGGGCCCCAAATATGACCCCACCACCAAATTGAACTTGTTTTATATTTGGCAAATGCTGCTCCATCATTTAATCAAACCCCACTTTGTCCATACAKRATAAAACAATATACAACAGAGACCTAATATAAGAAAAACGGTTTGGGTGTTCMACAATATATGCAATGCTTTTGGGATTCAAAACAAGAGATCGGAAGAGATGATGGAGTGGGTCATGGTGTTTGATTCTGAGCTCAGATGTGCAGCACTGCAATGCCCAGTTTCAGRACCCATAGTTTCAAAGCCACARTGAGATTGAGCATTTATTGTGTCGTGTAATCTATGGAGCTTGTGACTCAGCTCCAATGMCTCTGATCTCAACAGACAATTCTCTTYTATCATCTGAGAATAWTTCTCTGAAGTAATGYTGATTTTCTTCAATATCTGCGCGTTCTCTGCTCTCAGACGAGCCACCTGAGCCCTCATCTCGTCCATGTAATGTTGTTTCCGGARCCTAGACCTCCTTGCAGCTTCTCTGTTAGACAACATCCTTCTCTGCTTCCTCACGTCTATCACTTGCTGMTCCTCTGCTTCSTCAGAGKCYGAAATGCTCCGAGAATGTGAGATRCCCTCCCCATTGMCTCGAAGATAACACAGTGAATCSTCAGTCGGGCACCTCTCRTCCACAGACACAGGTACTGATTTATTTGTGGGCACTGCWGTTTTAGCCCGAGGAGCATTCAGATTAGCAKAGAAGTTCATATTGTTGTATCGGGTACTGCCCATATCATATATTTCTCTGCTGAATTGTGCTGSATGGATTAGGGCGACATTGTTTTTSTGGATGCCCWTTTGGCTTGAATGCGAAATAAGCATCTGATTTGACTGCAGCCCTATTMAAGAGAACGAAACAGGGYGAAACCTTTCAGATCCTTGCGTCATAATCACTATCTGCTTCAAAAAATGAAAATGTTGCTGCTGTTGCTGTATTAAATCTCCTTTTGCTGCCTGGGATGAATCTATTTGGATTGGAGATGGCACCATATACCTAATTCAAGGTATTAAGCCCTGAAGATATTGGTGAGACAAAGTTTGGGAGTTTTCAAGGAAACCCAAAAGATACAGTACTATAGCAATAGGCAGCAATGGTGAAAACTGAGAAAAGACTTGTGCCCCAGAAGCACTATATGGAATACCTTCTGAAGGAAAGTGACATAAGCAGGATCTTTGGCTGCCCAATTCAGAATCTGATTCATACACACAGGCTATGCACCAGTTGATTGTATTGATAACGGCCACTCCACAGGTACTAAAATGATAATAGCAAGCAATAAATTCAATAAATCGGTCTCTTAAACAGAATCAAATCAGACCAAAACTTACAGGGAAAGTATAATGATGAAAAAAGTAATAAAGACATGGGAAGCAATAAACTCACTCAATCAGAATTGAAGGCTTCATCCATGTGGACCTCTTGAGCCATCTTCAAAACTGTTTAAGCATGGAATTATGTTTTAACCCATCACCCAAGTTTACACAATTCAAAGTCAAAACACAAATACTTGAACTAACAGAGAAAAGCTTGAAGAAGTGAATAGGAGATTGGATTGAGCAGGGGATGTATTTATGGCTGTGGATAAGTGTAATGTAACCATGTGGCAGAATGCCATGCAATAGGAAGAAGAACAAGATAAGCATCAGTTTTGCCGGTACGACGCACAAAGAAAGGAGGAAATTCTCAACAGATGAGCCAAATGGATAATGCACAAAGGGTATTGAAGCAACAGTTTTTTATTTTACTTCGAACAAAAAAATCGAGATGAGCCAAATGGATAATGCACAAAGATTACTGAAGCAACAATTTTTCATTTATTTGAACAAGAAATCGAAGGAACTATGTCATTCGTTGTAAGTGTTAGAAGAATCTTTATACTCTTCAAAATTTTAATCTGAAGTTTTTTTTCCTTACAATTTATGAGGAAAGTAAAATAAGTGAACTGGCTAATACAAATCACTAAAATATTCTTTACTCAACAACGATGAACATGTTTCTCTCACGATTGTTGATATGTCCCAATTGAAAATCAACTCATTTCAATTTAAGATGAGGTAATTTGAGTTCCAGTTTAATTTTCAATTTATTATTTGATACGGCTACTTATGTAAGATTTGTTTTTCCCTGGGAACATGGTTTTTAAAATTGTGTATATGTCATAATAAAAATAAAGTAGGTTGTCTATGAAATTTTCATAATCAAAAGTAGTTTTTAAAAGTGGGTTGGCGCAAGCCAAAATCCTCCATTTCAAAGTCAGTGTCACAAGCAAGTGCAAAGAGAGGGGGTTAGCTTATGCCAAAATAACTCAATGAAGTGTTAAAGTCAAACCACAAAGGATATATGCCCTAAGCATAAACATATTATTAAATAGTGATAATGTTGACTACAAGAAGAGGTTGGCCATGGTTATCAAGTGTCTTCACCGAACTTGTAGTCGAAGGATTAATATCAATGGGCTCAACATGGTCCCACCCATCAATAAGGTTCTCACGAGGCTCAAGCCCCTGTGAAATCATTAATCTAAGTATAGGGAACTACTTGTCCATCCATAGGGGTCCAAGTGTTCAGTTGCATTCTCTCTCCCATCACTCCTAAACTTGTCAACCCACCCTATGGGAAGGGTAGTTGTAGGTAAAGCCTAATAAACCAACAAATCTTGATCTCCTTGAGCTAGGTTGAGAGATAGGCCTCAACAATCTCGACATAATGAATACTCTAGGAGGGTACACACTAGGTGGATTCGGAGGCACCCTACTCATGGTACATGGGGCTTCATGCCAATAATATAACAACTATTGGAGGTGCTCCATCTCTAATAGCACCTTAAAGCATTGTGCTTCAATCAACATAATCAAGTTAGCATGTATTATCATAACATTATACCAAGAGAACTGATGAGACATCATGTCACCATTAAAGAGGGATTGATTGCACTATTTTCAAATCTTGAAGAGACTTCAACTTTGAAAATCACCCAAGCGGCCTAAGACTCCATGGCCCAAGGAAGGTGATCACTTAGTAAGGAAACTCTCTAGGATGGGGAGGATGGAAAAAAACATTGAAATAACTTCTACCTAGGCTCGAGCCTTCTTAGCAAGCAACAGAACCAAAAGAGGTGTTTCAAGGTTTCAACATAGACACATGACTGTGGACATAGTGAGTTTTGCACCCTAGGTATATCAATATTCTATCAATAGGGAGAATCCCATTCACAAAGCTCTAGGCAAAGAATTCCTTTCTAGGTTCAATCATAGGCTTCCATATACTTCTAAGGAGAAATAACCAATTTTTTTGTTGTGATTGTAGGCACCAATTTATCAAGTTGGACATCAAGGAAAGGCTTAAAATAGAGCCACTTGTAGCCCATGGTTAGCTTGTAACACCTGAAAGTTATGACCTTGCCTCATTTCCAATGGCACCATCAGGGGCGGTATGCTGAGAGGCCAAGTTTGAGTTGAAGATAGTTTAGGATGAGACCCTAAATGTGATTTATAATAATCCTACCAATTTTACTTGGCATAATTTTTTTCTTTAGGTCAAGCCATGGAATCCACCGCTTAGATGAATTGTCGAACAAATGATTATTTTATTGAATGCCTCTCAAAAAAAGCTTTAGGGTTGAAAAACAAGAGGATTCTCGCAAAGTTTTCTCTTCAACCAAGACCAATGACAACCATGATACATTGTTCTTATTAAAAAGACAACCTCGTTTTGAAAGAATCTCCTTTCAAGTTAAAAAATGTTTGAGCATGTTAATCCCTAGGCAAATTCACATGTTAAGCATAAAACCCCTTATTAAGCCCTAGATATTAAGTTATTGCATTTCTAGTGTTATATTAGTAGGTCGGCTAGAACCTTTCATTATACCCTTTCATTATAATGATACCTTTTGTCTCCTATATATATAGATACCAAGGAGACCTAATCTTAGGATCATCTTATCTTGTCTTGTTCATTGAATGTATTGTAATAGGAGGTTTCCCCCTCAAAGTGGACTATTATTCATTGAATCTTTATCATTATCAAGGTGTTATTACATTTCTAGTGTTATATTAGTAGGTCGGATAGAACCTTTCATTGTACCCTTTCAATATAATTGCACCCATTGTCTCATATATATATATATATATATATACCAAGGAGACTGTTGTGCTACTTATATGTCTAATATAATGCACTCATTAATTATCAATCCGGGATTCGTAATCAATAGAGTTACAAGACACCAGTAAGAGAGGTAATTCCTAATGTCACAAGTATAGAATCAAACTAGATTATGTATGTTGGAAACAAATCAAAATAGCAAACTACAATGCACTTTGGTTGTCTTTCTCAAAGAGGCTATCTATTCCATTATGGAACATGCAAGTATGAGATGGAATTGGTTTGATAGATCAACTCTGATGTCTAACCCAGAAAACTAATTATGCAATTCACAGTTTCTGAAAGGAAATCACACATCAATCAGCATAGCATGGGTAGTTCAATAGTCAATATGTTGGTTCTGTTGTGGTTCACAATGAACTTGACTAGTTCTTACCCAAGTAGTTTTGACTATTGCTGCCAACAGCTATGATCACTCAAGGAAATCAAATTCATGAGAACAGAAACAAAGTATATGCAAAAACAGAGCAATTAAAGATCTAAGCAATTATAGAATGGAAATCTTAATCTAAACTGCACTGCTATCATCTAACAGAGTTAAAGCTTTAGCTAATTCAATGTTTATACTACTGAAAACAAACACTAATGCTAATCTACAAAGAGGTTGACCTTTGTTGGGCGGTGGGCCCTTGCCGCTTCAACATGTCAGTTGATGAAGTCTATAGGAAGCTTGCTTCTAACACACACATTACTCTCACTCACACTTCAAAACATAAAATCAAAACTCTCTTTTAACCACTCAACTCATTCTTAATCATAGATAATCAGAATATGGAGATAAAATGACTTTCCATTAATATTTACTCAGGATATGTTCTGTACTATCATGCGATGCTTACATATTGATGATATGCCAACTCTCCTACCCTTCTTACGTAACAGTGCGTGTTGTTGGTATTGGATCGCAACAGGTAAGATTTAGTATCGGATGCATTTGGTACCGGATTCAGACAACAACAGTCTTGGTGCACAGGTACTGGATCATGCCAGAGCTGGTACAGGAATGCTAGACATCTAGAGGTCAAAGATTCACATATGACAAATTGAGAATTAGTACATGAAATATTTAATTCCTTAACTCAATAAACCACAAAATACATGAATTAACCATACTTTACCTTATGACCTTATTACTGGAAATTGGTATCGTTCTTGTCATTCACTCAAGCTTTAGGTAGGCCAAAAAGGTATAGGTGAAGAGTATAATAGGGTAATGAGAATGTCAATTTCAAGTCTCAACAGAGACCTAGTCTTGGGATCATCTTATTTTGTCTTGTACATTGAATGTATTGTAAATGGGGGTTTCCCCCTCGAAGTGGATTGTTATTCATTGACTTTTCATCATTATCAAGGTGTTGCTTCATAATAGAGCACCCCTTGGGCCTTCCACATACTATGTATAAAAAACATGTTGGTAGCTTTGACCTTGAAGGGGTTGGTGATATGGTTTGGAAGGAGAATCCTTGGTAGGATTTTTTTCCTAGGGGCCATCCTTGCCTAATTCCATCTCTTAAAATGATTTTTCAAGCTTCTTGGCCTTCGATAGATTGAATCACCCATCCAATGAAAATTTCTTTTGATAGTGTTCTAGTCTTAATAATCCCCAAGCTACCCATTTCCTTAGTGGTACAAAAAAATTCCAGTTGGTTCCATGGAAGAGAAGTTGTTTTCTATTCTTATCTCAGACAAAGTTAGAGAGACATTTTTCCATCAACCATGGGTTGGATTAGAAGGGACCTAGAAGGAAGAGTAATAGACATGAGAAACTTCCAACACTTCAACACATATTTGAAACTTAACAGCTACAACAAGGGGCTTGCAAACCACTTGCTAATTTTCTATTCCACCCTTCAGACAACCACCTCCTAAAGATCCTTGGAAGATTCCTAAAATGAAAAGGGGTTGCCAATAAATTTGAAAAATTGTCTCAACTAAATATAGAATCATTTAAGGAATCCTAACCACATAGCGATTGACCTTTGACTTTGGCTATAGAATTGATTCTTAGTCCATTAGATACTAGACCATGAGGAAAAATAGAGAAGTTTGAGGATAATATATAGCCTAGATTATTGATCCTCAATGAGAGTCAGGAAGGAATCATATATGAAGTGGCCATTGACCAGTTGTGCATCCCCCCGAAGTTCAAGAAGAGGAATTCCCCAAATATTCTCATGGGACATCCTAGAATCAATCAAGTGGATGAGACATCCTATGACCATAACATATAGTGTAGGAGCTAGGAGACAACCTTGCTCAATGGACCTAAATTTTTTTATGCATTTATATTCATATTTGTTGATAAAATGATTGGCCAAAGCGTTGTCACACAAGGTTTCAATGTTGTTGACAAAGATAGGCCCAAACCTAGGGGATTTTAACATGGCCAAGATAAAGGGAAACTCAATTGGGCTTCTCTAAATCAATATTGATAAACATGATATCCAAGTGAAAAGAGAAAGCACATTCTATGCCCTCCCACATAACAATAACCGTTGTCTAGAATCTACATTCTATAAATGAATCCAATCCACCCTTGACAAATAATCTTGGGCATGACATGCTTTAATCTCAACACTGAGGCTTTGGCCAACATGTAGGAGGAATTGAGAAGGGTTATAGGATACTAGTTCATAATGATATTAGGGTCCCCAAACTTCAATATAAAGATAATGAGCCCTTGTTTAATACCCATACCCAAAGAGTTTTGGTGGAAGTCCTCCTTTTACACTGAGGATGTTAAGACCAAAAGATTCCTAGGTAGCCTTGTATAATTTGCACGGGAAAGTTGAAACCATCAAACCTAGGAGCTTTGATATTCAACATGATTGCATGAAGGATCGTCAATAGCTCATCAAATATCAGGGTTGGGTCATAGGCCCATCATTGGAAATTTTAAAGATTGCAAGTCACAACATCAAGGCATTTTTTAGTATTCTACTACCTTTAACAAGAGAGGCCTTCAGATTGAAAAACCATACAATAGTGGTTATCAAATTCATGCTAAATATTTTCTAGGTAAAATGTTGTCTAGCCCTTAATAGTTTAAGGGAAGAGATGGCTTGCCTAGTGTCATTTGTGGCTAAGGCTTTGAAAAATTATTTGGTGCGCATATCATTGTATTTAAGTCAATGCAACTGAGTGCATTATTGAACACCTCTCACCTGACAGACATCTTCTACCCATAGGGGATGGAAAATCTTGGTAGATGATCTGGATTTATGAGTAGAATTAAATGAATAACATATTGAATACAATAACACATAGATACAGAGAATAACAATAGATATCCAGTGAACAATAAATTCTATTGAATAAAGAAAATAGGTTGAAACTGTAAAACTACAGAATTGAAAACAACTTTCTCGAATGGTGGTAGCTATCTATGAGAAGGGATGTGGCTGCTACATGTATTCATCTGAGAAGAATGATTACAATGAGGCTCTAGAGGCCTTTTTAACATTACCATGAATGCCAAAACCCTAGACATCCAAAAACCTAACCCTAGGAGATAAAACGCCAAAAGTTGTGTGGGCCTTGATGGGTAAGTTGGTACCTCGACTTCCCGGGGTCATAAATTTTGCATATGATCCCCGTTATGGGCATGTGATAGCCCGTTTGAAATGTATTTTTGAGAAATACATATTATTCCATCAAACTCTAACTCTGTCTACAATTTGACTATGACAAGCCCAAAAAACTCAATTTAAGGCCCCAAAACGACCCCGAAAGTACAAAAAGATGTACTGACATGAAACTTCCAAAATAATCAAGTTGGATTAGGTGGGAGGCCACCAATATCCACCTGGAATATGTGTAGGGATTTAAACAGGCCCTGAAGTGTAGAACCCACAATTACAAAGAATTATAGAAGAACATGTTGAACTAAAAATTGTCAAGATGAACCAGTTGGAATAGGTGGGTGGCCACTGATATCCACCTAGATCAATCCTCCCCCCTTAATAAGAAATGGTCTCCATTGTGTTGAGTGCCTCCATCAGGTGGGGAAATTTTTGTTGAATTTGGCCCCAGGTGAGCCACTTGCCTTAGTGTGAGAGCTTCCCTGCCTTGACAACCCGATAAAGTTGGATCCTCTGCTAGTGAGTGCCCTTGAACTATGTGTCCACTATCTAATTAGTGGATTATTTTTCCATGTAGTCAAGGTTGAGATATGTTGGTTTCAATTTGATCCAGGTGGATATCGGTGGCCACCCACCTTCTCCAACTAGCCCAAAACATGTTTCTTGCACTTTTGGTATATTACTATTTTTAGCGGTTTTTAACTTTTGGGGCCATTTTGAGGCCCTAAATGATGTTTTTTGAGAAAATGGGGGGAAACATGGATCGTAGATCGATGTTTCTCACCCAAATTTTGTATTTCTCGGATAGATATTTCCAACGAGCTATCATACGCCTAAAACGGATATCGTATGCAAAAGTTACGACCCCGAGAAGTTGATGCACCAACTTACCCAAACGGGGCCCACATGACTTTTGGTGCTTCATCTCCTAGGGTTAGGTTTTTTTATGTCTAGGATTTTTGGCATTCTTGCTTATTGTAAAAAGGCCTCTAGAGCCTCATTGTAATCATCTTCTTGTGAATGCGAGTAGCCGTCACATCTCTTCTCAGAGATAAGCTGCCACCATTCTAGCGAGTCTTTCACTCTG